>JAAAKL020014929.1:0-11726 GCA_010016065.2 Carybdea cf. marsupialis auct. non (Linnaeus, 1758)
TATGAGCATCTGCCTGCTGTGTACTGTCTGCTGCCTGCATCAACTATTGTTATGACTTCTTAATCCAGTACACGGCATTGATAAAGTTGCATGTTGTCCAGGCATGTTATTTAGATCACCCTGCCAAGAGTCTATACGGCATCTTCAAGATGCCATTCCATTCCTTTTCACATATTTACTTGGACAATATACTTTCAATTTGACAGCATCTAAATAGACACAGTTGAAAAAATTTATCTTAAGATAAACCCTGAAAATTTTAAAGTTGGCATGCAGAAGTGGTCCTTTCTCATGGAATTTACTGTGTTATATACCACTATTTGGGAGGACTGTGGGCTACTTCTCTGTGGCCACAGTAGAAACCAGCTATTTGTGAGGATATCATTATATGGTAAGAACTATTACAGAAATCATTGATTGTAGAATCAAGATTTTAAATTAGTTAAGACCCTACCTCTTGTTTCTATCCTACCTATCTCAAAGAGTTAAAGCCTGTTTCTTTCTCTTTTTACCTCAGGTTCACAGATATCAGTACTGACATGAATAAAGGTGATTTGAAGAACAAAATGGGCAAATTGACCTGGAGATTCAAGACTGAATTAACAAAGAAAGAGAGTTTGCAAGAAATCTATTGTGAATGACATATGGTCTCCATGACAACAGTACTGCCAGGCTTCAGAAAAGAGATTGAAATATGTAATACTTGTATTTGGGACTGTGCATGTAAAAATCAACACACCCATCATCTAACAGCATCTGATGGCATACCATCCAACACACATTTTCTCATACATGTGAAAAGGGTATAAGCTACTAATATAATACAGCCTAGTAGCTGCAGAAATTCTGTTGAACCACTCTGTGCTGAAACTTACATGGCTTACATGGGAATGGCTATTGTGATAATGTGATAAAAGTGTGACATTTTTATATAATTTACAATCAAGGCATATCCATATAATATCCATTGAGTAACTGAGTAGTAAAGAGAGCAAAGTAGGGTTGGATGGAAATTAAACTGCTTATTGATTGTCAGTATTACGTGGTAGAAAACTGACTCTTCGACAAAAGGGGAAGGTCTGTACAGCAATTGTAAGAATTGTCATGATGTACTGATCTAATAAATGAGGGTTTGGCTCAGGAGAAGAGGCTTTACTCTGAGTGAAAGAAGAATGGTGTGTGGCTTAAAGTTGATTGTTTGGATTCAATCAGAAGAACCTATGGATAAATAGAGTTAAGGAACAGAGCAGTAGATGTCTCAAGTAGAGCTATAAAGAGCCCTGTAGTTTAAAGTTCAAGGTAACTAGGGAAGAGGATGGACAAAGCTGAATTGCGAAAAAGATGCAAGTTTGAAGGAGAGTATACAGGTTGGTCCACCTATGAAAATACAGCTGACTGTAAAAAGTGAAGAGGGAGCACACTTATGGAATTAAAGGCTGCCATTAACCTTGGACCACAAGATGGAAAGAAGATGACAAAAATTCATGATGATGACAATAATGATGATGAGCTCAATCCTTCAATCCTGGTGAGTCCAATGAAGTGTCCTTCCAACTAATGGAAAGGAGGAGGCAAAGGAAGTACCTGGCACCCATAAACTTTATCATAATCTGATATACCAAAATCTGACATACTACCACAAGCAACTCTAAAAATCTTCCATTCTTCATTAAGCAATGCACCCTTCTTGAAAAAGAATTCCATACCCTAAAACAAACCATTGAAAGTGTTGTTCAACACTTAACAAAAATATTTGCATCCAGAGTCAAATCTGAGGTCTTAAAAAACCATACCACCATCTGTCTCCATTATCAAAACCATCACTGCTGCACAATGTACCTGCATTAAATTGATTAAGGTCCTTCTCAAACCCATGCCTTGTTTCAGTCCTCCCTTTCAGTAATCATAGGGGCATGCTGTAACAGATGCTTAGAAGGACATCAAGAATTCCTGCCTTTTGGACATAAAGTTCTCCCACATTTGGCATTATCCCTTTTAAAGATGAGGTCATTACGGATTTCATTATATATAGCAGATGGCACAAAATTGAATCAGGTGTATGGATAGGGAAATTGGACTAACAATAAAATAACAACTTGTAAGGTATCACAAATAACTTTTTCAGTTGCATGGACTGGTAATGATGAAATGGCTATTAAACAATGCAGTGGAAGCCATTGGAAAGGGAAATAACCATTGTAGTGTTTTGAATGCAGCAAAAAGAGTGTGAGGCAATGACACCTTAACCACAAGTTAGATGAGGATTCCTTTAAACCTAACAACTCGTCCTTTACCAGATGAATACATAACAATAATAAATTGTTAGGTTAATCCCAACAGGGATTCTGTTCAAAGGAAGACCTAGATATCAAGAGATTTTAATAGGGAAAGAGGAAAGTGACTGGAAATGCAAACCTGGGGCTCTCCCATGGAACCTGGTTATCTTCTCTTACCTAAACACCAAATTCTCTCAAGCTATATTTCACAAAGTAATTAGTTCTGTATGGTTTGGTCATTGATCATTGAGAAGCATCAAAATGGACACAAAAGTAACACTTGCGTAAACACGTACCGGTATATATTAACAGTACGACAGGTTGCCCAATACTTACATGGCATGCAATGACTACGGTTTTGAGGCCGGTATCATAGATTTGCAGGCGTAAGGTGGGACAGTGCAAAATTACAATCGGGAATCAGCGGAGTTTGCTTAGGGAACATAGTATTATAGTTGTGCCACTGAGGGTTATATGCAATGCAAACTAAGGAATTGATGTACTTACAGTTCTCCTTCCAACTACACCAACCTTTGACAATGCTGGTGTTACTGTTGTGTTTTGGGTCGACGTTAATGCTTGTGCAATACGTGCAGAAATTTCACCAATATCTTGTGTTGTTATTTCTCTCGCCTTTTGTCTCAATAACAGCTGTAGAAGAATTAGTGAGGTCCTGGTAAACGATCTCGATGTTTTTAGTTTTGCGCTATTGATTATACGAAAAACAGCAGTTTCTTCCACGGGCGAAGATACCCCTGCAAATAGACTCCCCTCGAATACGAGCGCAGACTGACTTTCCCTTACAATTGCAGAGATATGATTACTATCCAAATCTATAAGTGTCTCGGGCAAGGGCGATATTTCCTTCATGAGAAATAGGGCTAGAGTTTGCTCTCGAAATTTATGTATCCTTCCTGGTTTCGGTCTCGATTCTGTCGGTGTGGAGTTATCTCGTGAGGAATCTAAGATGACCAGAAGGATATCTACTAAAGTTTTCCAAGTATCTCCTAGCTTTTTCCGGCTCTTAGTTGCAAATTGCAACTGGTAAATCTGTCTCAAGTAGTAAATCGTTACTTCAATTGTATCTGCAGCAAGCATTATCTTCTCTTTTAAAGATTCGCATGCTCTTATTATCTCCTCGTCACTAGCCAATCGTGCTTCTGAGAATATGCGTTCCACTTCCATGGTTGTTTCTTGGGCCAAATTTGGCGTACTTAACGATTTTCCCAGTCAACCATCTCTTGTAATGTTCTCAAGTTGCGTCTGCAAGTCAAATGCTGGAGTTGCGCCATGTTAGTGTATATGAGCCTCGTTTCAAAAACAGAACAACAAGTTCTGGCCACATGACCAAAAGTTCTCGGTAGGGTACCAAAGGTCCCCCTGTGTAAACAAGGTCTCACTAAAAGGGACCTGGGAGTAGCCAGGAATTCAACAGGAAAGGGGGCGCAAGACAATAATAGAAGTTCTTAGCCATCCCTTTGCATGGTTCTTAGGTGTGTTTTTACGGATGCACGAGGTGAGTATGGCCCAATGGCCTGTACTTAATACACCATTGAGACTTTGCTCAATTTTGCCAATTTTCATCAACTTCTCACCCTACTTGTTTTGAAGCAAATTTTTGACATCAAAAATATTGGTCAATCAATCAGTTACATCCCCTCCCCTTCCCTGGATGGTTTCGTTTACATGAAACATCTGTGTAGCCACAATCTTGACGTCAAATTCTTTATGGAAATATGAAACGCTTTCATAGAGTATTTCAGCGATGAGTTGTTGATATATTACTCATGCTTCCCACAATTCCTAATTAAAATTTTCATCACCAAAGTTATATTCGTCTGCACTGTAAGAATACTTACAGTATTACTTTGAAGTAAAAAAAATCATAGCAATACTTCTTTGAAAAGATAAAGAAGTTTCAATGCACTTTACGAGTGGATTATACAACAAAAAGTCGCATACATTGGTATGTCAAAGTCATCTCTCGCTTTAGGTACGATGCCCATCGTGGGCGTAGGTGTTCATGGTGTAGTGACGCAATATCCAAACAATAAACATCCCAAATTTCTCTCTCTCGTTGGTATCGGACCGTAGCTTAATGGAAAAGCGTCGTGTTGCGCCACGCGGAAACAGTGGGTTCGATTCCTCGTGGTTCCACGATTTTTCACCTTCGAGATTAGACACCAATGTCTACATTCAGTCATTACAATAGTTATCAACAATTTCCGATCTTTTGCAGTATGCAACATCTCATTTGTTTCTAACTCAAGATCTTTTGCCATGGATGGTAACATCATTTGCCTCTGTCTTTCTCTTGCTTTCCTGTCATTAATCTTTCCGGTCATGATGACATGTTCTAACCCCTCTTTGCGTATAACATGTCCGGTGAATTTTTGTTGCCTCTCTTTGATGTTTGTCCATACATGTCTTTTGGTATTTGCTATCTGGAGTACTTCCTCATTGCTTACATATCGTATCCAAGATCTATTCAACATTCGTCTAAGAAACCACATTTCAGCAGCTTCTATCTGCTTCCTCATTGTTAGATGATATTGTCCAGCATTCAGAACCGTACGTAAGGATTGGAATTGCGTAGCAGTTTAGAACCCTCATTCTCATTTTCATGTTGATTTTTGTGTTGCTCAGTATGTTTTTCATTTTCATGTATGCATCTTTTGCCATACAAATACGCCTCTTTACATCCTTGTCACAGCGGGCCGTCAGATGTTAACCAACTGTCAAGATAGTTAAAACCGTTTACTTGCCCTATGACTTTTGTTCCTATTTTAAGATTGCATGGTGGTGACACATCTTTCTTTGAGATAACCAATCACTCTGTCTTTTTGCAGTTTATAGAGAATCCATTTTTAGCACTTTCTTGAGCTACTTTGTCTAGTATTTGCTGTAATTTTCCTTCGGACGTGGAAATGAGAACAGTGTCATCTGCATATCTAAAATCACTTATATTCTTCCCACCTACGGTGATACCTTCAACATCCCTAATTTCTCTTAGTATGATCTCACTATATAAATTGAAGAGGTCTGGGGGAAATAGACAGCCTTGTCGAACTCCTCTTTGTATGCCTATATACTCACCCAGCCGGTCTTCTAATCTCACCACTGTTGATTGTTCCCAATACAAGTTCCTGATACTTAGCTCCTTACCATCTAAATCTAGGAATGTTAGCATAAGTTTCGAATAATTATTCATGCTGTACTATGTCCAAGGCCTTGGAGTAATCTATAAAGCACAAATATAGATCTCTTTGTACTCGAATTGATCGTTCTGCAAGTATTCTCAGCAATAATATTGCATTTCTTGTGCCTTTATCCTTTACAAATCCACATTGTTCCTGAGAGATTTCTGGTGCTCTCTTGCTTCTACTTCAATGATTCTTAAAAGTATTTTGGTGATGTGACTCATAAGACTTAATGTTCGATGAAGCTCACACTCAAATGCAGAAGGTTTCTTTTGCAAGGTTGTAAAATTGATCTACTTAAATCTATTTGAATTAATCCGCTTTCGTAAATCTCGTTCAGTGCTTCAGTTAGTTTTTCAATTCCATAATCCTCCAGTGCTAACCGTTGTTTTATCTTTATTTCATCTGGTACTGCCGCCTTATTTCTTTTCATTCTACCTAACGCCGATTTTACTTCTGACTTTAGGGTCTTCAGTCCATTCATGTCTTTCTTGATTTCAGGCAAGTTTCCTCTATCATCTTTGAATAATTCTTCCCATCATCTCATTATCTGTTCTTTCTCCAGGATCATAGTGCCATCTTTTGCTTTTAAACATCCACTAGACGAACAGACATTCCGTTTACTTGATAGATCTCGAACATTTTCATGGAATTTTCACTTGGTGGTATTCTTTCTATTCGTTCACATTCTTTGTTCAGCCAGTCTTCTTTCGCTTTTTAGCACTTTTTTTGCGGACCTGTCTGTTTACATTTTCGTATTCCTGTGGATCGTGTAGTTTGCACTTCCTTCTTTCTTCGTCTGTCATCCATTTTATGTTTCTGGTTTTCCTTTTTCGAGGAATAACGCTCTTCGCAGTTTCTACCCAAGTTACCCTAAGTTTTTCGTAAGTTGTATCAGTATTTTCCATCTCTAGGGTCTGAAATCTGTTTTTCACTTCCACTGAATATCTCTGCTTAATTTCGTCGCTCGTTAACAAAAGTTCGTAGTCTAGCACTTTTATTCTATTCCGTTTCCTCATCTTTCTCAATTTAACCTTCATAGTGCAAACAACTGGGCTGTGATCATTATAGCAGTCTGCCCAGGGGTAGATACATAATTGTCTCACTGAATTTCTGAACCTACTAATTAGGCTGATGTAGTCACTATGGTTTTCTACATCCCCTCCAGGACTCTTCCATGTCCATAGGTGTCGTTTGTGGTTTTCAAACCATGTATTCATGTTAACTTGCTAGTTTAAGAACAACAACTATGCTACCCTCAAAAGATTATTGTCGTTTCCGGACCTATACTGAAGTGCTTTCAAAGAATTCTAAAAGAGAAGGAATGGTCTTACCCTTACACCGAAAGCAATTAGTAGTATTTGAATTGTCCATTTATCAGAGGCACTCATATTTTACTTGTTTGGTCTAAATGTGAAAACTCTCTTGGGTGATTGAACAACGTAAGACCGAAAACTCCACATCAATATCTCAAAGTGTTTTATAAAACTTCCTCAGTCTGTACCTTGAACAAAATCTTAATAGGAAATCTTGATACGAAATGAGGTAGTTGGACGCTTCTAGCTGATCATCTTTGATAAGGTTTCCGTAACTAAAAGGTGCAAGTTTTGGAAAAATCTTGCACCCTGCGTCTCCAATGCGCTCTCCCAGATATAAGCCTATTTAATTTGCTATCAATAATACCTGCGCACACTCTATTCCAATTTTATGAAAAATCCCATCTTGAGTGAGCGAGGCTAAGCCACGCTAGTTTACCGATGATCTTTTTAATCCACCATGTGGCCTTGTTGATGAGGTATCTGCCTATGGATCCGGTGATTTCAGGTTCAGTTTCTGACAAAGTTGTCTCTTTTCTTCTTCTAGATCCCAACATAACGACGGAGACACAACAATGAACTCATTTCAAATCTACATGGTAACAAAAGCAACTAGAATTTGACTCAAGTGGTAGATTTCCTTTTGGCACCTTGACTGCGTTAAATCGTTCTATGTGTGTAAGAAGGGAAATGCTTGGAAAACTATCTGTAGACGTTTATCTACTGGCTCATGGGAACAGCATGAACATTTGAATGTCACCTGAGCAAGTCTAAAGTAAAAACACTTGAAGCACAGGAAGTGCATTTAAGTCTAAACGGAACTCCCATTGTCCCGACTAGTATTTGGTAGTGACGCGGAACAAAATGCTCTAAACCGGTAGAGTCCCGATGAAATCGGAGCGGTTGGACAATCTGCAACATTCCACGTAAAGTAATTTGCACTGATGCAGTCTGTTTACAGTTAACTGCTATGATTTGACTTAAAATTTGGATTAAGAACTACTAAATTCTGTGCACAAGTAACTGGGATGGGGCAACCACTAACATGGAGCATAAAACTATGATTGTGTTACACGAGGAAGAATAGAGGATGAATAGCAATGGAAACAGGCTGGCCATTGTCCACAGAGCTGCGCACAAGAGTTTGTGAAATTGTATCGGAGAGAAACATGATCAAAGGCAGAGTCGCACTTAATTTAAAGGACGTAAATGAGCCCCCCCGGAATCGACAAATTATTGCCTTCGTAAGAAGTGCCTAGTGAATAGACCTACAACGTTCAAAAACTTACTGAGTCATTTGGCAAGAATGAGAATGGTTGAGTTAGATTTTTGTTGTGCAATTGCGAGAGAAATACGTATGTATACAGACACAGGTAAATACAAACATAAAGCACACATATACATACCTACATACATCAGTGACAGTTTTCGAGAAAAGACGACAGGGCTACGGGCCGTGCTAATAGAATGGTGAACAGGCTCAATACAAGGCAGGGTTGCCACTTCAAGGTATTTTGAAAGAGGTAGAAAGAAAAAGTGAACAGAAACAAAATCTAATTAAAGACAAAAAAATAAAGATTTCCAAGAAGATGGTGAATGACATTAGATTTAAAAGTGTCAAGATCATAAGTAAGAGGAAAGCAGTCTGAAGACATAGTTCCAGATCTTGGAAGTCCTAGGGACGAAACGGTTGGCGTAGAAATTTCTGTTTGTTTTAGGAATAGAACAGAAAAGTCACGCAGAGATTCCGCATAACGAGTGGACCTTGAGCTGATCAGGGGAAGAGGAACCAACTCAGCCAATTCAGAAGAACACTCAAAGTGGTACCTGTAGGAACGACTTAAATATGCAACACCTCTACGGTGAGATAGAGGTTAAAATGTGCCGGACATTTCAGGGCCAACTGCACAAGGAATTCGTCTTTGGAGCCGGTCAACTATGTTGAGACAACAATTTGGTGCACCAGCCCAAAGACGACAATAGTGCTTCATGCAAGGCCTGATCATTACCTTGTTAAGGTATAACACAACATTAGGTGACAGAAAGATCATAGATCGCAAAAGAGCCCCAACCTTCCTTGAGACAGACTTAGCTAGCTTAGTAAAGTCGGGCCCCCATCCTAGTCTTGAAATAAAGGAAATGCCAAGGAGCTTCAACGAATACAGCTCCTCAAGAACAAGGCCAGCCATGCTATGAGACACCTTTAACAGGTTGAGTCTTTCTAACATTGAAAGTCACCTGTCACAATCCAATCCACTCTACGACATTGTTTATGTCCGCCTGAAGTTCTGCAGTCATTCTTTCCTGAGATGGGACTTGTGATGCTCTACTACAGCTAGAATAAGAATTAGTATCATTAGCATAAAGTGCAAGCAGACACAGCACAGAATCACATAGATCATCAATAAAAATGAGAAAAAGTATGGGCCAAAAATAGAGCCTTGGGGGACTCAAGCATTTACAGAAAAAAGGGATCAGACGACTCATCATCAAAACCGTCTTAATATTTCTATCGCTTAGAAACGATGAAATGATCCTGAAAGTGTCACTTCCAATGCCATAAGCTCTAAATTTATGCAAAAGACAAGCTTGCCAAACCTTATCAGAAGCCTTGAAAATGTCTAGAGAAGCACATCTATCCAAACTACTATAATTTACTCAGTGGCCATGGTGAGAAGATCGGCAGTAGATCTAGAAGAACGAAAACTATACTGTACATCAGAGAAAAGGCCTATCTTCTCAAGGCAAGCCACCTGTTCCATATTTATTAACCTCTCAGATACCATAACGACACCAGGCCGAAGACTGATGGGAGCATAGTTCTCAGCAAGGAATCTTTCCTCGTTATTCTTAAACACAGGAACAACTAATCTAGTCTTTTAACATGCAGGGAAACAGGAACTTTTCAGACAGACATTAAAAAGTTTGGAGAAGATTGAGGACAGGAGCACAGTTCATCCAAAGAACAACATGAACCATATCTGATCCTGAGGCCTTAGCAGAGTCAAGATTAGATATCACATCAGCAACCAGCCTAGGAATAATACAGAACTTGCTAAGAGAAAACTCTGTGCGAGATTTTACCAAGCAGTTGAGCTTTATCTGAAGAGGATGTGAACATCTCAGGTCTATTGAAGAAGGGTTGAATAACAGACTTCCTCTTATTCATGACGCGGTTATGGATTCTCCAAAAGTCACCAGATTCACGTTTCTATGTAGAAACAGCTGGTTTACTCGGTTCCAAATATGTTACTTTTGCCTCTTCAATAATCCTCTTGCATCTATTACTGGCTTGTCTGAGCAATAATTTAACCTCCATAGTCTCCATGCTGATATTGATGACAGAAGTGATTCCTGTGGGCTATGGCAGCTGAAGAAGCCGGAGTAAACAATGGAGAAGGATGGATTCTCACCAAGAATTGCCTGTGTGGGACAAAAGCATCAGAACTTCCCTGAATTCAACCACAGAAATAAGAGACCCCTTTGCATGATCCTTCACAAAACGGAAATGACCAAGGAGCATCTCTCGAGTAGTCCTGCAAACCATCCCAATCTGCCCTTCTAAAGAGAAAGGTCTTTCGAAGAAGTGGAGCATCCTTCTGAACGGTTGTATTGAATTTCACAGTCACAGTAACAACTGCATGATCTAATCTTCCAAGAGGAGGTAAACACATAGCGGAGCAGATTTCAGACACAAAGACCCAGAGGAGGTCCGTGAACATTTTCACTGGTGAGACACACCTAAACATTCACAATTGTAAGATATATATTACGTAATCTTCTTGATAACATTGTGACCCATAATGCTCTTCGACGTCCTACGTGTAAACACCATCATTATCTGTCTGGAAATGTTGTCTATAACTTTATGAGTGAAATCGGCAATATCAGAGACAATTTGGGCATGAATCTTTAGCATAGTCAGTGAATTTAGTCTGCCAATGACCAGACTATGCCTGCCTATGACCAATTAAATTTCTTTGCCAAGTCTGAACATGTTTTGTGAACATTTTAAAGTAGCTGTTCCCTGTAAATATAAAACATACAATCTCATAATGCATTTTGAAAATAATTACTTGTGTCTTTGAAGACGTTTGAGTGCTTAAAACGATCTGCAAGTGGTGAAATTAAACAAAGGAGCCTTAGGAAAACACCCTGATTAATTGATTCCCCTCCCTCGTCATGTCCACGGGAGGGAGGTCAGGAGTTCCACAGAATTCAATACAATAAACTACTTTTCGCAATATCTGCCGACTTTTATCCACTTCTTCGTTATGACGCTGAACTGATAAGCGACGGCTTTGACTCAGTGATGAAGCTGTATCCGAGTCAATAAAGATTACATTAATTGAGAGTAAAAGATGACTCGTGCCTTGCAATTCGCCCCGAAAGCTGCTTCAAATCTGTAAAACCATTTTCAGTCCAACGAGACTCTCCCCCAATTAGAAGACAAGGAAAACAAAAAGTTGATTTTTTGCTCACACTGATCGTTAACTAACTCTTTTTTCAAACTAAGAGGCGGCGTTGAAAGTACGTTTTTCTTGTGTTGATAAATTATTGACGGGACACTCTAATAGATGATTAACTTCATTAAACTCTTTAAAACATAGTGCAGTGGTACTGACCCGTCAATGGGGAATTTCTCCAATTACTGCGTCATCGATTTTCTTGCATCGTTGCAGTAAAACAACTAATCAAATAGTTTGTTGTTGGTAAAAAACAATAAAACTGCAAGTAATAGTGAAAACATTTTAGTACTGAAGCTTTTTTCGTCTGACATTCCTCAGAGCACAAAATCGTCAGAATTGAGATAGGAAGAAATCAGTAAAACTTATACCAAACTGTGTTTGAAAGTATCCAATCAGATGTCTGATTGCTAGATTGGTGTTGTTTTGACCAATCAGAGTCCATGGCACTAAATGGTTAGCCGAAAA
>JAAAKL020014930.1:0-11726 GCA_010016065.2 Carybdea cf. marsupialis auct. non (Linnaeus, 1758)
AGAGTGCTCAAACTGCGCAAGCACAGTGAGCAATGCATAAAGCAACAGCAATGGTACCGTCTCAAGCCGAGAGTGCTTAACCTGGCATAAGCTAGGGAGCGAAATGCTCAAATATATAAATATATATATATATATATATATAAATATATATATATATATACATATTATATATACATATATATACATATATATATATTCAACTTAAAAAAGCAGATCTAAAATCATTTCTAAAATGTATGGCAAATTTTAACTAGGTCTTTAAAAGTCGAGCTTTTGGAAAGTTTACTTCCTTCTCTTGGGTGTACTTTACAATTGCGAAGAGTGGGCCTTCAATAATAAGTTCCTATTTACATGTCAAAATTCCTATTACAAATAAAAATATAAATTCTAATCTCTAATATTAATTACTTGGACGTTTTCCTAAGATAATTGATGAACAGCCCTCTTCTCTCTTCTTTTTTGCTTACCTTTATGATCATTTTACGCAACTTACAGCTGCTTCTCTCAAACTTGTTTACATGTTCTTGCCACTGCGTCCTATTGTGTGCATCACAACTTTAAAGACTGGAGGTAAACAACCTGCATTTATAAGGTGATAGATACTACGTCTGAAACACAGTATTTATATTGTGAGATGTTATGTATTCTTATTTGACCTAAAAGTCAATGTATGAAGTTGCAGCTTGTGGTATTTTTTCTCAGTAAAAGAGCTGTAATATTATCACCAGCCGCTTTGCACCCAATTGAAGTATTTTTACCTTTGCTGCAATCGGATTGAAAAACTCTTCAGGGTGGCCATCATTGTGGAAAATGAGGTCGCATAATCTCTTTCATACTTCTGTTCATATTCTTTGGAATCCAGAAGGCTTAATTTATTGAACTCAGCTACTACTAAACCTAGTATGGGGATTCTCAAAATAACATTTCCCCTGAAATCGTAAATCGGTATTCCCTAATATAACACGATGAATCCTCTACATCATCATGGTTGTTAAAAGGTTGAATGTTTGTTTCTTGACTCAAAGAGAGAACTAAATAGCAAGAAACTGAGATCATTTCTTTCATTTCAGTCAGTAGATTGACAATATATACAATAGTAATCCTATACATTGAAATAGATCGTTATAAAAATGCCACGAAAAAAAATCCTTGTTAAAACAGTGTGCACCAAAGATTTTTACAACAGATCGCATTACTTAGAAATGGCTAGCAAAAGGCAACATATCGCTTTTATTTCATACGTACCCTTTGGTGCAGGGTGTCAGTACCTCTACCGGTTATTAATGTCACTGTTTGTTATTGTCATGCTGTTATATCAAGGAGCTTGCTGAAAAATCGCTTTAAGAAATTACAGTTTTTAACACTTTTTAAGGTACAAGTGCGTGCAAGAGTAGCATGACCTGGCCTCTCTAGACGCTTAAATTGGTGAGCCCCTTTTGTAGAACTACAGAAAGAGAGGATGTATATAAAACATGTTGTGGTAAAAAGCTGTGGCTTTCATATAAAAATTCTCTGGACTCGATGCAATGGACAGCGTTGAAGGTGCTACAGTTTCAGAAGTGACAAGAGTGCGTTTTCCTAACCCGTTCCAAAATATTGTTAAGTTTGAGAAAGATGATTTCGGAGACTTAGATGTCATGCATCCCTGCTGCTTAAAGGACAGGTGTAGAAAACAAACGATACCAGAAATGAACGTCCCATTCATGTATTACGTGTTTTGCATTTCCATCATATTTTACTTTAGGAAAACTTTAGGAGAATTTACTTTCATTTTGTCCAAGATTATAGATGCTTGCTATAAGGGCACTTCAGTGATTTGAGATACTTAATTAAAACAATGTCTTTTAATCGCTAGCATAATAGCAGGAACGGCACTTAGTCAAGTACGTAACACTTATGTTCTTGATAGGGAAAAAACCAATGTAAGGACAACCCTGCATGTCAATTGATGTTGTATACTTTGCACTATTGTTTTTGCCACGCAAAATGAGGACTTGTGCATTTTTTAAACTATAATCCGTTCTTATCTAGCCCTTTAGTAATGTGAACATAGCGTGATGATCATACTTTGTTTGTATTTTGTACACAAATGTCCTTTGAATCCATAAAACCAGTGAATTATCACGATTCTATGCAAGAATGTAAGTCCATCGTTTCATTTTCTGAAGTTGTTTCCTATTATCAGTAGGGCATTGAATAGTTTTCAGTTAGCCTAACCAACATCTTGATAATCTCTCATTATATATTAGGGCGATGTGTATGCACTGTCTTCAAGAATACAAATAGTTACAATCTGAAACTTTTATGGAAATAAACCCTGATTGTAACTTTTCATCTGTACAAGAATTCTAAGATATTGTAGAATTGTGGATACTGGGCGGCCAGTTGTAAAGATGTCCAAGAATTGGTATTGATAATCAAACACATATCGAACATTCAATCATGTATATTCTTTGAGGTTTGTTCCATCAGCTTAGATTTTCCCTGGGTTCTTTTAGCGTAGTATGGGTTCTGTCTACATATAAGAATCGTGTTTTCAGCTTCATTAAAAGTCTTACAAACTGTTTCATTTCACACTCAAAAGATTGATTTTCAGTTAGACTCATCTACCTTATAAGTTTATAATTTTCTACCACGTTCCAGTTCATTTTTATATCAGCCGATATGCTCCTGTGGGGTTTTGACATAGGACATTTCCTCAGCAAAATGATGGCATGACGAAGTTTGACGAACTTGTGGCCATTAGTCAGTTTTTGACTGTGGCGATGTAGTGAGCAGCCATAGATTGAATAATGATTATGATATAATTTATGTGAACAACGAACTGATCTGTAGCAACCATGTAGGAGCTAAAAGAGAAGTCGGGAGAAGCCTTAAGAAGTCGGATAATTTCGGAAGAACTCGGAAGGACAATTTTCCTTCCCCGTAGGTCACTGCATACTTCTGATCTTGTACAAAGCCGTCAATATTGTAAGCAAAAAGGCATATGTGTGCTACATTTTCATTCGTTAGGAAACAGAGAGATTTCTGTATGAAGCAAATATGTCATGGGTAGTCTCGTGAAAGCGCATCTTAATTTTGGCTTCGTTTGTAGCAATGAAAGTATTCCACATTATTTCTATAAAGCATTAGTTGATAATAAGCTAAACCGATTTTAGCAGAAAATACAGTAATTAATCCTAGAGAAAAATCGTTTAATTGAAATATAAATAAAAAAAGTTGCCATACCCTGGTAAGGGAAACACAAATAAATGACTGGAACATACTGCGTATTGAGAAGTATTGGGAGATCCGGTTCTGCTCATCCGGTGACTTTGAATGTGCAGTGGGATGCTACTCCTAATAGCTCAAAAACTCAAAAGTTTAACATGAAATTTGTTGTTTCCTTGGTGCACATATTATATGTCATTTTTTCGACTTAAAATGTGGTGACAACACCCATAGTTACGTAAATTTACGTCGGCAATAAAACTACAAAATCACTCTTACCATAGACGCAATTACATAGTCAACTAATGGTAAAATTTGATAGTAAATATTTCTTTAATGCAGAAGAGATACATTCTGTCACCTTCATGCCAGTCGCCTGGGTGATAGGAAAATTTCTTCATATGGGGTGATGACCCCCCAGGCTAATATGACTAAAGGCAGTTCGATTCTTTAATTCTCTACTTTATTCCCAAAATGACATCAGCAGACGTTAAATTCGATCGTATATTTAATATATCCATCACGAAAAAAAGTAGGAAAGTTTTGAATCACATCATTTCTGTTTAAAAGTAATGGCATTCAGTGGCCCGTTAAAACAAGAGTTATCCAAGTCTTACAGTACATGATAATCAAGAATGTATAAAACTTTGGCTAATGATTTCGAGGGGTACGTTTCCAACAATTATCAGGAATGCACAAATTATTAAGCTTTGGTTAATGATCTCGAGGGTCAACATTTGTTTATAAACATAGTATGTGTATGGATTAAAGGATTTGTGTATTTAAGCAGGTTCGGCTCATAAGATGCAGGTAAATAGAAGGGCTGCGTTACTTTACTTCACTTCAGTCAGTTGTCCTCCCCGTCGGACCATTGTCATTCCGACGTAGTAGCTAACCAATGCTTCTGGTAATTGACTGTCATCTCTTAAAGTATACATTTCTTACAAAGAGTTTAGGTTTCCAGTTCTAAGGTTCTTTTTGTTCGATCATAATGTCTTCCAAAAGAATTTGAATTGATCATGAATGGCGCAGTTGAAATAGATTAAACACCAGGCGAGATCGCTAATTAAAAATTTACGGTGTGAAAAATAAAAGCTCCTGCTTCCATAGTGACGAACCTGCTTCTTATAAATACAGGAGCTACAGCAACGATATCGCATGGTAACATCTGGTGGAGCGGATTCAGTGATGGAACAATTAGAAAGAAACACTTAGTTCATAAGTGGTGATAATCATAAGTACCGATCTTAGAGATCAGAAGTGTCGTATTTGTATTACAAAACATCGATTGAACTCACTGTCAATCAGGGAAATCCATGAACATCTGCGTTGCAAAAACGACTTGAGTAAAATCTAGACGACAAGAAATCATTAAGTGAAAAATGGCGCTAACAAAGCCACGGTTTGCTGAACCTCCCGAGGCATCATTTATGAAAACGTTACATGGACCGAGGAAAAAGAGTATTTTTGATATTGAAGCTTATGTGACAACAGTAAAGGAGTCGGCAAAGGAATATCAAAACGTGCATGGTCTGAAAACTACAAATCCGGTATTTCGAGGAAAAGAAAAACCTGTCGAAGCTACGCCAAGTATATTTGATGTGGATTCATATGGGCATGGCTATGAAGATCCTGGAGTGTATAGCTTAACCCATTTTGATGAACCACAACCTATGCTAGACAATCTAGACAATTTGCTAGAAACGGCATCGTTGGGTGATTATTCGCTGGCAAGCGTCGGACATTTTAATATATCACCTGATACTACGGTCAGATCTAGAGGATCTCTCTTCCCCTTCACACCGAATTCGGAGTTCCCTGGATACTATTACCGCGGATTAAGATATCCTGCAACAGAGCCAGAGGAAACGTTTAACTTTAATCTGGCAAGGAAGATTATGAAAGAGACTTTATCATACCTGGAGGGAGAGGACTATGAACGTGAGAAATGTCGAAAGTTGAGTAAAAACCTCTCAGACTTCTTACTGTTTCGTCTCAAGGCCTTGCAGTTTGATCGGTATAAGTTTGTTTGCCAAGTTCACGTAGGACAAAACCTTGGACAAGGAATGCAAGTAGCTAGCAGGTCTTTATGGAGTAGTAATACTGATAATTACGTATCAGAAAATTATATGACCAAGGACTTATTTGCAACTGCTACTGTATTTGCAATTTATCAGGAATAGAAATATAGTTTTCATTTCTGCTTGCTGGCATAGTGGAAGAGTAATACAAAGTTTCAACAGCTGTAGGTCTACTTTGTAAAGTGATATTATGATATCATTTAGATAGTTTGATTTTTGTTAAAGAGATTAGTGAAAGAGTGCTTTGTTAAATGCTATATCAAGGACGTAGTTAGGTTGCAGTGAATGAGGAATAAATCATACACTGTCGTTTGTGGGAGGGGACAAAGTATTAAAAATCCTTTATTTTCAGTTGACGCAAGGACACAAGTTAAGATTGAACAGCTCCTTGGGTTCTAGTATTCTCCCTTTTAGCAATGTGCACGTACTATTATATTTACACAAATAGTTTTGTCATATGGGCTTTACTTTACTCAGCTTTTGCAGATTTCAGACATGTTTTCGCTTCACAATTAATGATGTTTACAGAGAAAATCAGGTCAACAATGACAAATGAAGGAGAAAAGATTGTTGTGGACGGGTGCAGTTCTTGTTAACATTTTCTTTTGTCGGGATTTGAGTCTGAAGAACTCTTAAAATCAGTAATTCTTAATAAATAAATAGAAATATCGTTTATTTATGTATGCACGCTGAATAATTCAGGATGTATCAGCTATAAACTTTGTTTATGGCATGATTAAAGTTAAATTACCTTTAAAATCTTTACAAATGTAAATATCTTTGAATGGAAAGTGCGGATTTGTTCAAAGCTTACAGATAGAGCAATAGATCCATGTTTTTAGTCGTCGTTATGTTAGCCAACAAGTCTTTACCACTTTAATCATTCTTGTGAAAGATACAATAACAAATTTCTATTACTTATTAATTTACGATTTGCAATGTTCATTAGTGGTACAAAACTTGGAAATTGCGTTAAGAAACAAATTCAAACTAATAAACATCTTCACCAGAAATTGGTCGCAGCAAATCGGCTGGAGTAAAGACACAGCAATTTACTAATACCAGTGTTATCTACATCAATTTCTACTTACCCTCGCATTTCCTACCAATTCTAGGAGAAATTATTGCATCTTCCCTATAGATGATTACTCTGATCAGTGTCTGGTGAAGAGCTAGCGTTATGAACCTAATACTTTAAGTAATAGTCTGTATTACCAAGCACTACCACAGTCCTAAGAGATACTAGCGAAAGAGTAACGAATGACATCATAAGCACTATAGCTAGTGGTCCCTACCACAGGCATAAAATTGAAATCTGTTGACAGCATTAGAATCGAATGTGAAATGTGTGGCTATATGCCTGAGCATCAAACAAATTTCATTTCTCCTTAATAAAAGTCGCGTAACATCAATTCATTTGCGTTTGCATAAATATATATAATATTGGGCTGGAAAATTTTCTTAGTTTTTCACACGTTTATTCTGTCACATATTATTGTTAGTTAGGCTGTCCAAAGTAAATGTGTCGACACGGATTTGATTTCAGAAAAAGGTGTTTCAAGTTGACTCAGTCTTCCATCTACGCGGGGTTTTTGCGATGAGTGCAAACATTGCTGCGAGAATTGCTCAGCCTTTATTGACCTTAAATGGGAATGGCAACCTGTCACTCTAAATATGGTATTAGCTAAAGGAAGAACATAATTCAGGTACCCCCATTTCCTGCTTAATTCAACCATATTAATTTCTCATATTTAGGCCCCGTTTACATAATGCCGTTTTCATATGAAAACGGAAGAAAATGATGCCGGATTGGTCTTGCGTTTACATTGAAACGTCGTTCTAAGCGGCATCAAATGAAGACGCTTTTGAATACGGAATCATTTGAAAACGGTATCGGTCGTCTCAATGTAAGCACCTGAAAACGGAGGCTTTTCATGCCGGATTCCATAAGAGGCCAGTTGATCACCTAAACGAGACAATTTCAACATCAGCAAGTGAGGGTTTGTGAGAACGGCGCCAGAATAATACAAAAGCACCTTACGGAATCCGGCATGAAAAGACTCCGTTTTCAGGTGTTTGCATTGAGACGACTGATACCGTTTTCAAATGATTCCGTTTTCAAAAGCGTCTTCATTTGATTCCGGTTAGGAAGGCGTTTCAATGTAAACGCAAGGCCAATCCGGCATCATTTTCTTCCGTTTTCATATGAAAACGGCATTATGTAAACGGGGCCTTAGTAGTTAAAACACCCAAAGTGGTATGGTGCTGAGCTTGTGACGCACTGCAGTTCGTTACAGTCTCGTTTGATTAATTGGATCAATTTGAGAGCATTCCGACCACGCAGAGTACAATGTCCCATACTAGAAACACAATCAGCACTATGATTAAGTATATCAGAGCATAGGTTTTTTTTACAATTATATCAACGTCAAATATGAAAATAAGCCGTTACTGTTGTGTGGTACCAGCTACTATTAATCAGAATAATTGTCATGCTGTTTTCAATGAGAGTACACGGCGGGTGATTTTTGTGTTCTAATTTAAAATCGTTTTTATGTGAAACCCTAGTATTAGTTGTCGCATCAAGATTTTACAATAAAAAGATTCTAAAGTACAGATACAGTGAACAGGCGAGGTTAATTTACTTTATAATGGTCAACCTGTTGTGACAAATGGCGTTTTGAAATCTCCTCCAGGGAAAGCGACCTTAGAATACCCGGGATAAAAGGTTTGTTATGAACTAATGAAAATAATATTGTTTTGATTCATGACTATACACCTCCACGGTAATAGCTCTATTTGTAGTATGATTCAATGGAAACTTAAAATTTTGACATTTGCGTTGAATGTGATGTTGAGAATATCATACATATCAAAAGATATTTGAAACATAAAACTAGCATTGAAGTTTAAGTAAGAAATGCCTCTTTGGTAACTTTCATGGCTCACTTACAGATGTAATGTAAAAAATAGATATTAATAAGAAATATCTTATAGTGCCGACATTTTAAGACCTATCTGACAGTTAAAGTATTTGGCCACTTGCAGTGTCCAAGTAAACATGATTTGAATTGTTATGTTATTTTTCAGTGCTCTTAATTTCGAGTGGTCTTAAGTTGTCATATATATGTACTCACAAACTAATTTGCACAACTAGACATATTCACATATATGTTTCAATTGATTCTCATGTACGTCTTACGATATAGTATATTTTGGCGGAAAATATAGCCAACGTGTTGGAAGTGACTGATGAGGTGGCAAATAAGAATCTCGAAGCGAGACAAGATTGCACTGACATAAACTGACAATATATTTCATAATCTAGTTGTATCGTACAGTGACCCAAACTATGAGACAAATTTGGATGATCGAATTTAAACAGGAATATGGTGAGGAATTACTGGCTAGAAAAAGCAGAAGTACAGAATATCTCCATTTTTAGTTGTACGCAGACTTAAGACTGGTCAACTTTTAAAAAGGGGATAATACGAAATAATGCAGTTGCGAAAGCTGTGGCTACGATTCTGCTTATAGCAAGCAAAGCCCAAAGAAAAAACCTAACCTATCTTAGTTCCTTTTTGACCAGCATTTTACATTGTCAGTTATTCAGTATGTGACGAAAGAATCAAATCACAGTGGCTGCACCCTGACGACAATCTTCACTCTGAATGTGCGGTGAAATGCGTGTGAAATAAAAGAGACACCACGAAATCGAAAAATGTGAGACGTAGTATTATATTTTTAAGAAATTTTGTTACAATATCAAAAACTATACAAGTGCAGCTGTATCCAATTTCAACAAAAGTAAATTTTGACTTACAAGAAGAGAATCATGAATTTACAAGACAGAGTAGAGTTTCACTAATTGTTCATGTATGAATCTGGTTACAGGGTTTCCTTCAAATTAAGCCTTATACTTATAAATATGATTGTTTTTAGCAATTGCTCCAAAAGCCACTATTTAACTTGTGGATAGTTTAATGTATGCTGCTAGCTAAAACAAACACAAAATTGGCTTCCGTAAGTAAATGATTACAAAGGGAAGCTAACTAGGAATATGTAAATACCTGGATCAACGTGCCTCCTTCCAGCACAAGATATTTTTACATTAAAGACAGAGTGGACTTACAGTAAGGCTTCATGTTTTCCTGTGTGTGCCTAATCCAAATCATACTGAAGTCAAGGAGTTAGTTTTGCAAACATACAGTATTGAAAATCACAGATAGGAAAACATATATGATTCATTAGGTAACCAAGGTAAACACTTTGGACCTTGCAAAGTAAACAAACCCCTTAAAAGTTTGGCACTCACATTCTATTGACTTGTTTCAAAAGAAACCATGCAAACAGTATCAGTCAGCAATGAATATTATCCCATTTGGATTTCAACAGAAATGGAATTTCAATAGAAATGGACTTTCAACAGAAATGGAATTTCAACAGAAATGACGTAAGTGGAGTCTAATTTTTAGGATTGAAAGGAAAGTAAAACTCGCGAGCACTGTTTAGCTGTTGGCAGCAACTCATCACCCTTTCCTTGGCAGCCTCTCAGAGAAAATATTTATGTTAGAAAAAAGTTTGCCCCTACTCTGATTAAATCAAGAACAATAAGTTTGGACTAGTATGCATGATAAACTTTCATGACGGCTAAAATGATTATACCATTGAAGAGTGAGAGAAGCGTGAACAGCCTAGGAACAAATCAAGATGCGGAAGCAAACTAAATGAAACTTTGCCTCAGCAGTAAATAAGATTTTATGATTTCTAAGCAATGTGAAAAAGCAGCTGTCTACCTGAAATATTGTAAATATTAACGATATAAATTTCATAGTAGTAAATAAATGCTTTTTCCTAGAGCCTTGGTAATTCATTTTTGCCATTTCCACGTGATTCAAATTTGCATAGATTACTCCATCTGAAACTCGTTGTTAAAAAGTTTTAATTTATCACAGGACATAATTTCTCATTCATCCTTACACTCCAGTTTTTTGGATAAATTGTTATTATACTAATCGAATTACGTGCACTGTTTTCTCATTAAGAAGGCTTTCCTAAAGAGTAATTACTAAAGAATTACGTAAAATTGAATTCGTTAAAATACACGTAATGAGGCTAATTTGATGCACGTTAAAGATCAGCAGATGACAGTGTGTAAGACAGGACAAATTATGTAAGTGCGTCTTAGAACTCGTCAGAAATCACAAACTCAAAATGCTACCACTGCCCAACAACCCACAATCATAGGGATTGATAGCAAAAATGTCTGCAGGCTCTTTGTCCTACAGCACTAAACATTCCTGTTTCATGGATCTATGGGATCTGAGATCTCGCAGCTGTTCTTTCATGTCACCTCGATCTCAAATCCTTGCAACTTCTCAGGTATGGTGTTTTCCTTGTATTACGACTTTGTTTTCTTGTGTCTTTTATGGTAATGTTTCAAAGTCTTTTTATGATGCTTGGAATGGTGAAAGGATTTGACTTTTTTGGAGGGAATGCTGCTCCTATAATGTAATAGGATATAACACAGTTATTAAAAGAGAACAACACTACTGTCAGCTTTATAGACATGACTACAATTGCACTCTATCTATAAATATTTGTTATAACATTGTGAATGTAAAGTCTATATAATATAATATAACTTGAAAATAAAGTCAAATACCCTATGAACATTACGCTACTTTAAGTAAACTTGCACAGATACTGCTATAGTACTGCAATGTGTAACGACTCTGGCAGAAAACATGTAGAGAATGATAACCCTGGTTTGACCAACGTGTCAACGTGTCTTCATCAGGAAGGATACTTTTTGAAATTTTACAAAAAATGAATTGTACAATTTATCGTCTGGAGTTCGGAATCATCATAGCTCCATTCTCAAAAGTAGAGGGTGAATTACAGTCCAACAGTATATCAATAGGTATCTAATACCCAAAATCTTTGTACACTTTTGGAGGAAGACAAAACATTGCTACCATTGTTAGCAGAGTGACATTGCAGTCGCGATCGTTGCCTCACGGTGCTACTTACAAAAGTTTGCAAAGTTAACTGAGGAACAATGTTTGCAAAAGCAAAGCTGTTCGAAATAAGGGAAATTAAAAGTTCTAGCTCACTTTTTCACAGGGTCAAAAGTGATCAGAGGGCAACTAGCTCCCCCTCCCCTCGGCTGTTTTTTCCCCAAATGCATTCGATCAAAATTTTGAGACAGGGATTTTGTTCAAAATAGTTTAAAGATCAAATAAGAAAAACTCAGGGGTCGACATATCCCCCCAGAGCCTGAGGAGAGTCTTGTAAGCTATGCCCAGAGGGCAGATAAGGTTTTATGTAAGGGGTGGTCGTGTAAACATCAGAGGTGGTTCATTTGATTGGAAATTGAAAGTTCTTGCTATCTTTTTAAGAATCATTAAAAGTGATCTGCGGGTATATATCTCC
>JAAAKL020014931.1:0-11726 GCA_010016065.2 Carybdea cf. marsupialis auct. non (Linnaeus, 1758)
AATAAATGCTTAACTACCTTCTTAAAGCTGTCGAGACGGTTTCAGAGGGGAGGGAGGAGAGGGGTGGGGAAAATAGTTATGTCAAATAATGTAAGATAGAACTATGTTTCAGATCAAACTTAGCAGAAAAGTGAGGGGCCATTGCCCCAGCCCCCTGTTTTGCCGGCCCTGTCTCTTAATACTTAACTATGACGTCATTTTAGTATGAAGCTATAGCTGAAAGCTTTGTTCACATTTTAGCGTTTTGAGTAGCTAGTTAGCTATTGTTACATTGCGACAACAGCATATTGCCTAGAAATAGAGTGCTAAATACACAAATAAATAGGAACAAACTAAATGACAGCAAACAAAAATTTGTCTTTTCTGTTTAAAAATCGTCTAAAAATTTTCATGGTGGTCACAGTTTTAGGTTTCTCTAGTTAATCTTAAAACGTGACATATTCTCTCTTTTAGATGACAAATGAATGTTAATGAAAAGAAACAAACAGATGGGTTTTACTGGGGTCACATTGGCTACTACATTCTACGCCTCGCCTAAATGATCTGCATAAGAGATAAGATGTTTCCAGGACGATACACTTTTCTCCGTTTTGTTCATGTTTAAGCGGCTTGGTTATCGGATATGATGAAGTGAAACTTAGGTTTCTCTTAACTGAAATAAAAGAGGATCAAAGAGAAGATAGGAATACATCCATTGTTATAAAAACACAGCTACTCACTCTGCGGCAAATCGTTTCGGCCTTCCGGCAGGAATTTACAAGAGAAGTCAGCTTCTATTTTCTTTTCGCATATATTCCAAAGGCCGAAGGCTTTCGTCTTCCCGTCAACATTTTGTCGATACCATTCGTTTGTGCAAAGCGCAACCATGATCAACAGAAAGGCGATAAACATAATGATTGATGCCACATTCTTCATGGGGAGCATCTGTTTACGTCACAATGTCAGCTTACCATGGCAACGTTAGTCAATCCTCTAGAATGGAACAAAAATATGCTGTTGATAAAATTCAGGGGCAAAACAGAGTTTTAGAGCATATTTCCAGATCTTTACAATTATATTTAATAAACCTGCTTTAGCAAATATTTACATGCCACTTCTGGAACAGTATGAGTAAAGATAGCTGATCTCTCAAATGGGTCGGAAGAGAATTGGTGAGGTACGCAGAACGTTTGGTAATCCAACTCCCAATGATTCAAGAAATAAAAATCTCTAACGTGGAGTAGACATAATGGTATTGCCTCTAGAAGTTTATAGTCGGCTAGACTAGAAAAGCAATCCTTCTTATTTTTCCATTCAATTCAAAAATTCCTTTTTTTCCCTATTTTTTTGAATCCTGAATATGTAGGGGTTGGTTTTTTTTTAATCATTTGAAATTAACAGATCTGAGATAAACGTTCCGTGTTAAAGATATAAAAAGTCGCAACGCAAACAGATGGGGCTTCTTATCCTTAAGCGTGGCCTAAGCGGCGAAAACGAGGCTGGGATTGTCTTATCTTAAAAGTCATTGACAGAGTTTACCTTTAAGACAAATTTGAGCTAATTACATACAGCACGTGTGCAAAGTACAATTTAGTCAAAGAAAAAATGTTGCTCAAGATTCTGTGTCTTAATTAAATGCCTGTATAAGTATACCATTCTCAATTCAGTCTTAATAAAATGGAGATCACTGCTGACAGATATATTCAAATAATGGAAAATAACATGGTAAAATGGTCGTAAAATTGAGATATGATGTGATATTAAAATGTCAGTACAGTGGTTATTTGTTATCTGCTGTGGTATCAAGATACTGAACAGCCTTTCTGTACCTAGCCATATAAAACCTCTCCATTACCCTCTGGATTACTGATGTGGGATTGCTGTCAATATAAAGTGCAGATACTTTATCTAAAAACCACAATAAAGCAGATGTGTACCAATTTTTCTAGAATATATCTAATCCTTGGTGACTAGCTATTTCATATTAGAAGGACTAGAGCTAAGCGCCTTGATCAGATTGTGGGCAACCATTCATAGAGTAAAACAGCTTAGGAACAGCCCGTCACCACAACATCCGTACACTCGGTGAAGTGCGCGAAGAACCTATATAAATATGCGACAAAGTAACTTACATAAAAAGTAATCATTTGGCCAAATTCCATAAGTTCTACTTCTCGACTTCATAATTTACTCTCATTTGCTGTATGATTCTCAGCATAATCCTGACGTTATCTTGGGGACAAAATAAAGGGGAAGTCTAGAAAGATGAAGAGGAAACATCAAACATCCAAAATATTGCTGTCTTTAAAAGCAAGCTGATTGGTTTTCTCTTCTCTGTAGGAATTTCATATCTTATTTAGTTTAGGTATATATTTCTTTGTTGATGTTAATATCATCTGCTTAAAAATTATTCCTTTAATATACTGTATATTTTGAATTTCCAAAACCTTTCTCCCTCTAGAAAAATATGATTTGTTTTCACCTATTCCTGAAATTACAAACTTAACCAAATCTAGGTTTCCATATTTCTGTAGAACTCAATGCCACACGTTTATAGATCATTCCACCGGTATGTTGAGAACCCTGAACTCTTTTTTTCCCTATAAACAGAGATGTTTAGGCCGCGATATGGATGATGATATCAGCATTAATGTACGTGTATTTTCCGTCTCTAGAATATTGATTAACTAATCACCATGCAGAGCGACTTCGTAAAAACAAAAACCGGTGATGAAACAATTTACAGTTTAATATCCATGACGAAAGTAAACAAGTGAAATTTAAACTTGTAAATACTAATTAGAGAAGTATAATTGAAAGAAGAGAGTAGAAAGGTTCCAAATTTACATCAATCTATACAATTCAGCAACTATAATACAACGAAAATCGAAAAATCAATTTATTCTACAGCGTCTGTCCTGTAAGGTGTTGACAATGTGTGTTTTATTGCCTTCCATAGAACTCCGGCTGAATCTTGAAGTCTGATTTCCGTTAAAATAGAGCAGGTTTTAAGGTATCTTCACAGTAAGAAGTTGAACGAATGACAAATTAAACAAAATATGTATCATTGTTTTTTCAATTTACATTGGCGATGTAAGCAAATATTATTCCCGTCCTTTCAAAAGATCGTGGCCGCGACCCTAAGTATCACCATTTTCATGGGCAAAGCAAGCCCTCGTTCCGGTATTTTTAAGCGCAAACTGATAACACGATGGGTAACACGCTATCTACACTTGTTATGTTGCCTGAACTCATAGGAAAATACTTATTGGTTTACTTCAGGCTACAACATTGAAATGGAGCGAGAGTTTATCCGATCTTCACGCTACGGTAGGTAGCACCCAGGCTACATTTAGTGGACTACCAATCATGTATGACAGACTGGGCTACTTGGTCGCGTTCCTTATGTATCCTGCTACCTCATTGTTTCCAGTGTCATCATTTACAAAAACTTTCATTTAATCGCAAACTTAGGAACAAAGGGCAAACTCGGCACCTTTTATATGAAAATGAGAGCAGCCCATATGAATCTTAAAGTTTGTAAAAGGAAGTAAACTCAAATGGTTCGTTAACTCTAAGTTAAGAACCTGTAGCTTGGATATATCAAACATATCACGTAGTTGAAGCACACAAAATTACATTCCATCGATATTATCTGAGTAATTTCTGAAATTTCAAAAGGTAGAGATGATTTCTAAGAATTATTACGTAGTGTTGTCAGGTTTTGACAGTTACGCTCTTGATAAAGATGAGGGTAACATACAATGTCTTGATTACCATGCATTCGTGAAGGCGTTAATCTTTTATTTATATTCTGCATCAAATAGAATACAGGCAAAAATAAAATATTAAGAAATGATTGTAGATTGGTGCGTGCAAAAAATAAACGAATCACCCATATATACATTTGGGACTTACTATCCCTCACTATCAGTTAAGTCTTAAAGAAGGATGACTACAACCCCCTGTGCTCCTGTCATTCCTGTCTATACCACTGATCTCTTGATCGAGCGTCTTCCATCTCAAAGTGATGCCAGTCTTTGGACGCCATTTCAGTTCCCATCCAACAAAGCTTATGAAAAAAGGTTACGTAACATGGCGGGCCTTCCCGCACTATTTTAACTAATGGGGCCAATACTCGTGACTACACTTTTTCGCTGTTGGAAACAATGGGAAGCTCGATCTAACTTGTTGTAGAGATCAATGATCTATACCCACTCTACTGTTATAAAATACGGTTATCGAGAAGTACCGGAAATCAGATAACCAGTCCAGACCTCCAAACTTTACGACCTGACCGGAGTTTGAAAAATGCCATGAAAACAATTGTGTTCTTAAGTTAAATTCCTGTTAAGAAACGTGATTAAAGGAACATGATCTAAGTTTCAGATGAAATGACAAGATTATGTTAAGACACATCGAAAGCTCGATAATAATTTCAAAACGTTTTAAACTTTTCTGAGTTTTTATTTATCATGACCCTGTCAATCAAGATTTTAGCCTGGGTATTCTTATTTATAAGCAGTATGTTAACCTGCTATGCTGCTTCTCCACTTAAACACTTTACCTTGTATCTCTGCCTAATCATACATATTAGTGGAAGTCCGATTTTAGTGTTCAATTCCTGTTTTGGTCAGTATTGTCTAAGGAAGACCTCGCCTTTTTATATTGTATCGAATAGTTTTGTTTATATAACATGGACAACAGCTCTAGGTACAATTTAAATCTCACAACTAATATGCCATATGTTCTGGACCACGCGACGCCTTATACCTCTGTTGGCGTCACATTAATAGCTAAATTCACCTGAAGAAGTTTAAGGAGTGATCTCTTACCTTGATGAAACAAGTCTTAAAATTTTACTGTTTTAATTGCTTTACTGATCTAGAAAATACAGTTGATCTTGTAAGAGAAGAAAGACATAAATGACACAGATCTAACTTTACGCACGAAGTATTAAAATTGAAGAACATAGTCCTATTTAACTCATTGGCAGCTCTTCCTCCTCTTTGTCCTCCACAACCAACTGGCCATAGGTGCACCTTGACTGAATCCACCAGTTCCTTCCATTTTTGCCGATTTCCCTCAGTTCTAGTGGCTTGATAAGGCGTGATTTCAGCCCAACTTTCGTTATTTGACGTGCAGTTCCTTCTTGGTCTTTCCCTTCCTCGTCTGTCAAGGAACCCTTATATGCATGACGGTATATGCTAGACCCAGTTCATCATAATGACGTGTGGTGTGTCTAAACCATTTGAACTTTCTTCGTTTGATAACTGAACAGGAGGATTACATGGTTCCCACTCTCCCGCATAATTTCGTCCTCCTAACTTTCATTCGTTTCATGCGCTGGGTGTGTTCGAAAGATCTTTCTATAAAATCTCATCTCGAAGGTGTTGATTCGTTTCTCGAAGTCGACATTCATAGTCCACGATTCACAGCCGTATATCAAGGTGGATATCACTACGGCCATCATAAAACGTAAATTTGTGTTCAGGAAGATGGATCCATTTTTGTGATCCGTTTTTATTTTGGAGGCTACCAAAAGCTATTATATTTGACCCTAGAATATGTAAACCCAGACCCTGTTTACGCGGGAACGGATCTAAATGGAACCGTAATAGAACTGATTCAGACTATTCTTACGTTTTCACAGCACCTTGAGGATCTCTACTAGTCTAGATCTGCAATTCGTACATGGCTATGGATCGACTCCGAACTGGTACGGGTCTAAGATGATGTGAAAAAACCTAGCCGCTGCCAGGTAACTTTGGCATAATCCCCTTCATGGTCTATGTATACATTTGTTCATACCAATATTTACACTTTAGTCACTTACACCCATTGTTCACATCTCAATGTTCCATTTCTATATATCTCATATTACAATGACAACCTTTTGGTAGGGCTGAATCAAACCACATGCAAAATTGTAAATCCAAATAGAGTCGATCCCGTCAATACACTCTCAAAAGAGGATTTGATCGATTTGGTTGCACCCCCGTTAGGATCCGATGCCGTATATAAATGGCCTGAGACACGTTTATACTCCCACGTCACAGGGTTTACAGCTACATTTTATTTATTTAAGAACCAGTTTTATTTCGCCAGGGCTCACTGTTCTTAATCTTTTCTGCTTATATCGAAACTGGATTACTACTAGTTTGCTTTTAATTTCCATGTTGTTTTAGGCTTCCTGTTTCTTAAAAGGTAATCATTTGTTTCATCTTTTGATAAGATGCCATTTCTCTTTTCGAAGACATGTTATCCACTATGCAAAACATTCATGTATGTTAAAACATTTATGGTTTTATATAGTATTATGACGTCATCTGTTACTATTAACATAATATCTTGAAGTGTAATGAACAATGACTTCTACTGCGATTACTATGAAGGCCAAGCTAAGATATTCCATTTAATCAATCGGCAAGATTGTGCTTTTAAGATGATGTTTAGGAGCAAGGGGGGTGCGTTTGAGCACTTGTACACACACTATAATCATGAATGTTTGCGTGTGGTATAGCCAAACCATTAGATTTTGAGGTTCGATGTTCTAAAATTCTAAATGATAATCAGTAAGGGAATGGGAATGTTTTTAATTTGTTCTTAATTTTTAAGGCATTTTGGGGCTCGATGTTCTTGTAAAGTGTGTCCTTATATACAAAAAAGTGTAATTGATGTATTGGAAAATTGAGAGCTTGTTTGTTTCTTTTGTCGCAATCGCGACCTAGATAGTCACCGGAAAAATATTAATACAAGCAGAGTTGATGGCTTAATGACGCTTGCTTAAATAAAAAATAGAACTTAAGCCCATACGTGTTATGCATGGATGCTATATCTGAATCCATTAGTTAGATTACCCCCTCAATATGCTTAGGACGTGATTCTTATCAAATCTTAAATCGTTTTTGTTTAATAGGCACCCTCTGATACACTTTTGGTTCCCTCAATGTAGTTCCTGACACAAGCTCTGTTCTTGCATAAGGTTGGCATAATGTCATCTTTGAGGCATGTCCAGATCAACTGGTTGATTCTTCTCCCAGGACACATGACTTCAGCAATGAGCTTCGTGTGCTTTCAACAGTTAGGTCTACTGGGAAATGTATTAATCAAAATTTTAATTCAGGAGTCTCGTGAAATACCATGCTACTTCAAACTGTTAGGCCTATAAATTAGAAGGTCAGTCGATATTCCACTTTCAACCAAATTAAACACAATTGCCATGTAGGCCTTGACATCGGTCTACAAATTAAAAAGCGGATAGGACAAATTCCACTTGCACTGCCTTACATCAATGACTGTATTGATTATAACTGAATCAATAAAAGTATCTGGGACCAATTGTTAATCTTTATTGTCTTTCACTACAGTAAGTGATGAAAATATTTATGTGCTCCTTTCATTTTGTCCCATAAATATCTCCGAAAAGCCCAGTAGTGATGTTAATATAGAAATATCACTATGAAATTTCGGTTACCTAAGCCATAAGTCCTTAAAGTGTAGTAATTTTCAGACATTACGAGTCCTGCCTTTTGTACTCTGCACACTTTCTATTAACTAAATTCGGCTTTCTCACTTAACCAGGCACACGATGCTTTTACTAGGTATTATCTGCGGAAAACTGCGGCGAATATTAAATACATCAAGCCTCCAACGTTGATTTTAAAGGTATTAAACAACCAAAAAATTGTCAACGAGGTGTTAATACTTGCACGGCAAAGTAAATTAGTACCCGTTACTGAGGCAATTATGACAAAGATAATCACGACCTATTGGTACACAACTTAGATGTCTAAATATATACATATATATATATAAATCCAAAATTCTCCTCCATCCATTTGCATACTAGCTGTTCTTGAAGTGCATTAATGCAACATTTTTTGCATTAAGAAAGACGTTGTAAGCTACTGTACTGCTATGCCTATTTTACCCCGGCACAGGCCTTTCCACAATAACATTAGTTTCTAGAGATGGCCTCAAACAATACCTTGCGGTATTATTACCTAAATACCAGGTGTATTAGTGTGACCTTTATAAATTACAATATTTGGGAAGAAATCAGCTGTACAACATATTTATTTCAGCACACCTTTACTTAACAAGATATAAAAGCTTTGTTTATATCATTTAATAAATTTTGACATAAAAACAAGCAGAGTGTTTACTGAAAGTGAATATAGATATAAATTGCGGAGTTTCTCTAATTAGCATTTAAAGAGATCCCAACAGATTTGGCAGAGGTTTACATTATTTTTGGAAAGTTCTTAAGCTGCAGCCTGTTCTTAGTTTAACAATCGATTAGATAATAGCATTCTTTGCAGAGTTTGCTGTCACTATATTTGCAGTAGTAATTTTTGTCGATATAGGTATCTGTATGGTTTTAGTATTTAAACAGGTGCTGCTGTGAGATAAAGAAATCGCAGTTTTTAGTTGAATTCAGTTGGTCAATTAATTAAACGATGTCAATATAGCTGCATGCAAAATAGAAAACTTTGTACATGGTAAATGCAAGTATCCAAGGAAAACAATTTCTTACATTCATAAGCTACTAAGTAAAGCTCTTGATTTTTTCATAAACTCGGGAAAACATCGGGTACCATTTCCATTACGTAGGTCGCTTTTGCATTCCTTTGCTAGCATAACCTTCTATATCAAAAAATTGACTGTGCGATAAATTTTTTCAATAGTGGTAAGCATAGTTCAAGTAGTGATGAAATTAGTTAAGATATACTCCTTCAATGTATATAAGGCGAGGCCAGTTTACAAGAATTGTGGCTGAAACTAGAATGTGAGGCTTCTTTATTTTCAACACCAAGCTTTTTAGATTTATGGAGACCTTCTAGACCCAATTACATATTCCGGGGGTGGGGGGAATTGGGTTAAGAATAGTAGCAGAGTCCAATTTTTACTATCAATTCTATGACACTTGATTTAAGAAACTAGTCCACTTTTAAAAGGGGGGGGGGAATTCCTCGAAACCTACCCTGGTGCCCCAGCAGTTGACTGCAGGTAAAGAGCATATAGTCGACTGATGAACGTGACTGAAACTCATGTTTGTTTATGCTTTGCATACACTAGGTAACTTTTAAGGGCATGTTGAGTGCTGTCCTAACGACTCCTGAGATCCCGAATAATCAATGAGAAAAAACTTCAAAGAGATGAGACTAACATATGGACTCATGAAGCACAAGTCCAGCATTAAGTGCTAGAGAGCTCTAAATTGCATACAGAAATCACAACTTTTTATACAAGTTACTAAATATAACAATTAGATCATAAAATAATGCGAAAGTAATCAAGATTTAATAATGATGTAATGATCACGAAATTGAGATGTGCTAATACTCCTATTCTTAAATCACAGGGAGTCGAGATGCGTCACGACAAATACAATTGTTTCAAAACATAACCCAACACCTAATAAAACCCATGGTAAAAAAAACCCGCCAGCGACACACCTCAACACAAATCATTGCCAGCACAAACTTTCGCCACTGCTTCTGGATAGCGATGCAGTTCTTTAGGAAAGTAAACGTGCTATGCCATGTCTTTCACACATATTTGAACTGGATGTCAATATATCCTTAGTAACTTAATTTCCTAGAAACTTGATAAAACATTTACCCATTTATATCTTAATCATACGTGTGTAATCAGAAAATTTCCAAAGACAATTAATTTCAAAGAAATTTTGTTTTAGCACAATTCTGATTAGAACATATAAAAATATTGATGCCTTGTTTATACGTGTCTTGATTAGAAACCTAGGTTGTCTGAGGAGGATGGACGTGAAGACAAATATTCTGCTTTTTATAATTTTCTTCTACCAGGTTGCAACCGAGATTGTGTTCGAAATTTCTTTTCCTAAAGAAGATCAAAGAATCTAAGAGTGTTTGTAACTATTAAAATATTAAATAGAATATAAAGTCGGAGCACCCCCTCTTAGAGGTCTATTAGAGCACGGTTAGTGACACTAAATCAAATTACTATTTACATCACGTTAGCATGCAATGTAAGTCAGTCCTTGAACTGGCAGCCAATTCAGAATATACGAAATTACCAATTACAAAGATTTCTTGTTTTAGTTCTTAAAAATATGGCCTAACTTCCTACATAGTCCGAGGAAACGTTTCTACCAAATGAGCGGTCACCTTCAAAATTCAAAAGTATAGATCATAGCATAATCCTGATCTGCCATTACCCCTAGTAGCTCATTTCCTATCTTACCTACTAGAACCATGTCACAGTTTAAACGCTAGAAATGTGGTTGACCATCAAATATCATGTATTCCTGTTCTTGGGAGTGAAGTGTTAATTATTTAGAAATCCTCTTTGGAAATTAATCCTTCATCTTGAGCTTCGACCTTCCATGTTTTAATATGATAGAACTTAGTGTTGGGCAGAACTTCTTAGCATTTGTTAACGTTTCGTTTATCTACGTCCATGTATCTTGCAGATTTGATTAAATGAAAAGACATTTCACCATTTCCTTCACCTTCGAATATTATTTGTGGATTAGAGAAAATACTCTTGGAGCCTTATCAAATTAGGAATTTATTATCAAAGGCGTGCGCATGGGAAAGTGGAGTCATCAACTACATCTGCTCTGTGGCCATTGGAATATCCCTTTGGTGGTCACTGTTAGTTCATAGACTCCTTGTGTAGAAAATGCGAGGCTCAGAATAACCAAACTGAGGCTGAAAATACAAAGACATTTGATCAGCTACAAACAGCGACTCCTTTGAAATTAGGAAGGACATTTGTCAAAGAAGGTAGTTTTTAAACTCATTCATAATACTTTTTACATTAATTGCCAGTTATACATTGTGTATGATTGTTTCCATTACATTTTGACCACGTAGGATTTCTTAATAGGAACAAGCTGGTTCTGCCGATGAGAAAAAAGGCATATTTTGCCTACCTGGAGACGCGAGATGAGATGAGACGCCCTTTCATTTTAACATTTTCAAAACGTGATTGAAAACTACTTTCAAGCCATATTTTTCCGCCTCAATTTAATTATCCTGAGCCTAAAAATTTCTACATTAAGAGTATATACACACACCGATCCCTTTGGTTGAACTCAAGAAAATGAGGTACTGTATTTGAACTGGCCAAAACTTGCCGTATTTATACATATATTTCTATCACCATGAAGATCCGTCAGGCAGAGGGGGATGAAGGGTGCACTATTGCAAATCTTATTAGAGAATATTGTTTGTTAAATCGAGGTCAGATGAAAAGGCAACAGGAAGCGGGACGCAATCTCAAAGCTACGGCCAAAGCTTGTAACGTGTACCATGTTTAAGTCGATTTTCGTAATTATTGCAAAGGTCTGATTCTAAGGCACCTGCAGTCAGTCACTGATTTGACAATTTTTCATTTGACTGTTTTTATTACAGCAGGAAAGTAATCCATCTATAGAATTTTAAAATAATCACATCGTTCTTTAACTTCAGTGCCTTTTTTTCTATCTTGGAATTGTGCATTTCGAGCAGTTGTTACATTTTCCAGCCTACTAACAGTGTACTAATTTGGGCCTGCAAGTTTTGGGGAGACAATAAAACAATATAGAGGATACAAGTACCTTAAATATTCTAGTCAGCTTGGGTATACAAAATAGGATACTAAATATCATAAATATGATATTTGCACTAAATAAAATAATTTATTTTTTTTTAAACTTCAATACCATTTATTTGCTTATTCTCATTTAACATTCTCACTGTTGTCGCCCGGCAAGC
>JAAAKL020014932.1:0-11725 GCA_010016065.2 Carybdea cf. marsupialis auct. non (Linnaeus, 1758)
TTATCTCAAGCGGAGCAGCTCGCTGCCGATCGTCAGAACTGGCGAACACTTGTGTTGCAAGTTGGCTCTACGCACCGTACGGTGCTCGAGGATTAGTGAGTGTGAGTGAGTGCGAAAATTCGTCCGCGCGAAAAGGTTAAAAAATACAACTGTAGAAATTTTCTGATTAGTTGCAAATTTTCCCCTTATAACAACTGTCATACACTTTTAAATAAATTTTACGTCAAGTAAGAAATCATTGCCCTGATATTGCGAAAAAATCAGGACTGGATCCTGATAGCAGATGTATTCAAAGGCCAGTGGACTCCGGCAGTGAAAAAAAGGTTAACCGGTAAAATGGTGCCTGCGCCTAACAATGTAACGTAACATTTTCAAACCCTAGACTTAACTTTGAACCAAAGCTGTAAAGCCCACACGAGAAAAAGCACACATCAATGGGTTACAAATGAAATCCAAAAGCAGGTTCAAAGTGGCAAAGAAACAGAATATGTCAAAATAGACACTAAACTCAGCACCATCAAGCCTCTGCACGCGAAATGGATTACCTCCTTCTTCGATTACATGCAGAACAACAAATCAATCGTCAAGGATGGCTGGGAGAAATTTGAAATTGTGAAGTGCAGCTTTGAAGCGCGAAGATCAATTCATGCAAACTGAGATTCGATTGGAATAAAAAGACTGACACTTGATTGATTTGAAAGATGGAATGATTCGATAGTGATTTTATTATTCATTCATAATTAACAGATACATATGGAATGGTCGTTGTTAATTTTTTGGACAGAAAACAGCTTGAAACCATCGAGTTTCATTCTACTTTATTGTGTTCACCCGCATTTAAGGTGCGCGAATTTAAGTCCGCGCGATTATATCGGTTTTGGATGCGCGAATTTAAGTCCGCGCGATTATATCGGCTTTGGGTGCGCGAATTCAGGTCCGCGCGAAATATGGTACCGCGAGAATTTAAATACACTTAAGGTATCACATGCTGTGTTGAAGACGTTCAGTGACTAAATAACACTACTAGATTCCATCTAACGTTAAAAGTGGCTGCACAGATGAATTGCCCATCGAAGACCTACAAAATGCAATGTTGGACAGTGACACCTGGAGAAGTAAAGTTACTGCAGTCTGGACAATTCGACCGACCGATCATGTAAGGTTAGGTTATTAGATTGGGGTACTTCTTCAAAGGGGTAACGTTTGCTGGCCATGATGCTTTTGGACCAGGTTTAATAATTTTGTCTTGTTTTTAATTAGCTTGAAACTATTTTACGCATCCTTTCCAGGAGCGGGGGAAGGTACAGCAGAGTGGGGGGCCAAGTAGGCTGGGTTCAAATTTACTTTTTCACGTTCCACTAAGGTGCCTTTGATCATTGTGTAGAAAGGGGTGTTTCGTGAGGTATAACAATTGAACAAATTTAGCAGAAAAAACAATTTTGTGATAAAATAATCCATTGACCTAACGAAGTCCAAAAACCCATTTTGAGTTAAAGTATACTAGCCAAGAAAATGAGATTTAGCAAATCTTTGGGGATTCCCCCGTCCCTGTTTTCAAAACCCTCAAAGCAAATCCAGATATCTTCAAGTGGTTTCAAAATTCACAAAGAAGACTATTAATTTAACAACAGGTGCAGGACGGCCCACTTCACCTCAGTAGTGAGGCCGCTCACCGGGCTGCTTCCTTCCTGCTTTATTGCATTTTTTATCTGCAGAGAGGCAACTCCAAAAGAACGTAAGCTCTCGGGGGGGGGGGGGGGGCAAAAATTGAGACTGCATGCCAAACTAAGCAAAAAATTTGTTGTGAAATCAATAATGCCAATATATATAATCAGATTGAAATTCATATGAACTATTTACAGCTCTGTTCCCGAACCACTGATCTCTAAGAAAGACTGGATTGAGTTTCCTATTGTTTTCAACATCGGAAAAGAGTGGCCACGGATACTAGTCCCCAAAAGTTAACATAGTCCGCAGAGTTGCGTAATATAGTTATAGCCTTGTTTGATGTCGCCTAAAGTGGCGTTCAACGATTGATCTCGCTTTGAGACGGAAGATACTTAAACCAGTGTCTTTTAGAGATCTGTGGTCCCAACTACCAACATCGAAGATGACTTCAGACGAGGCCAACCCAGCTGCAGCCGTAGCCGCAATTGCCGCCGCTGAAGTCGCTGGAGTCGCTGGAGTCGATGAAGTTGCTTGAAGTAATTTAAGTCGCTGCAATCGCTATGCTCCGGAAGAGTTGACAAAGCCATATAGAGAAGACATACTTGTCAGTCAGGACTCTAGGCCCTGGGTCCTAAAACGCACACACTCAGCAGCTCTACACACGTAAGTGGGTTTTGGCGGGCGGGGGGTGGAGGTTGGTTGTTTCTTGTTGGGTTTCTTGTATATATTTGTATGTTTGTCTAAATCACTTCCCTTTATGCAAGAATGAGGCCCTAGCTTTCTCCTCACCCGGTCTTCTCTACTAGTTTAGTCCCTGCCTTTTGGTTTTCAGAAATATCAGTTTAATTCAGTCGAGAGTTCCAAAACGCCATTACAGACTTTTTGCTTAATAAAATGACCATGGCGTTACTAATCCCTTTAGGTCTAGGACCCAGTACCCAAAGCATGAACAATAAGCCCCCGAGGGCAAACAACGAGCGGCAAGACAATAATAAGCCAACTGCAAATCCTTCAAAAACACAATGTCAACAAAATGGAGTTATCGACGTTTAACTGTCTTACGATTTCATGAACAAAGGTATTATAAGGAAGCAAACACTTCGTTTATCACCGTGTAAAATATATTTAGTCAACAAAAAGAAATATCGTTCAACAATGCTTCCTATTTGATGAGATTAAGGTGATATGAATAAGTGATGACAAGACAATTTTGCTTTATGATTGATCATCTGAAGTCCATACGACCACATGTTATTTAACCGCGTTTCTTCACAAAGCTGTCTGATGAATGTAAATGCCTGCAGAGGCTTTCTTGCGAGAACAAATCGAGGGTGCTGATGTCTTTTTACATCGCATATTCATCTTTTGATGTCAGTTTGAATGGGAATGCTTCGATTCATAAATGAACAGTAGCCTGGGTCTTCGACGGTAATCATTTCGTGATAACCTAGCAGCTGCATACAACAGAAAGCATGTCGTGAAGAATGGTGTGTGATGGCGGTGATAGGTTCCATAGAATTTGAGAAAGTTGATGTTATTTCAATTTTGTAACAATTCTCTTTCAAGTTCTACCTGTAAGCTCACATCGTTTTTTAGAAATGGTAATGATAGATTTGAGAACTAGGGAAAACTAGTGTAGTTTTGCTTATGTGATAAAAGAACTCAAAGCACCAAGAGTAAAATGCATCTCCATATTTGCTACCTGAAGTCTGAATTTCGTTGACTGTTTTAGCATGTAAACAGTTGGCAACGGAATCATTCGTGGTGCAGTGTTATACAAAATGTCAGCATGAGACGATTTTATGTTGCTTAGCATTTCTAGTGTTTTAAAGCACAGACAAAGGCACAACAGCGGCACTTCTCCAGATACCCCCCCGCCTCAATTAGAGACAGAATCCCCCCCCCTTTTCCACAGGGTTAGGGTTACGGTTACGGTTAGGGCTATGGTTAGGGTTATGGTTAGGGTGGGAAAAGGTGGTGGGGTTACTCTTTTTCAGTGCAGTTTTGAACAATAGTGGTAGGGGTATCTGGAAAAGTAACAGAGTAGCTTCTCCCATCATCTCTCATTCTTGCATTACTGACATACTTCAGCCTGGAACAGGTAATCAGTTAACAGTCAAAATCAAACAGCAAAGAATGTGAAACGAACAAGATATCAACACAGCTTCTATTCTACGCTTGGCACATTCAAAGGCGCTTTACAACCGACATTTACCCCCGCTGCTCCAACCTCCTGTTGATAATTTTTCCCTACAAATAAACCCCCCTACGAAATAAAGCCACATTGCCAACCAACATTACTCATGCTGGAAGAATTGAAGTGATACAACTTCTTTTAAGTCAAAATTCAGGGGAAGAGATTGCCAATGTCTATTAGCGGTATTCAGTCATGAACAAAAATCTAAATTTAAACTTCTCCAATTATTATCTGCCGAATGCAGTACTTCTTATCATAAATTGGGTCCATTCGATATGCTGAATCTCTGCGTAACTTTTCTGTTTGTATTCCTAAAAGAAACAGAAATTTCTATGCTAACAGTTTCTTCCCTAGGACTGCCAAGATGTGAAACTCGCTTTCTTCAGGCTGCTTTCCTCTTACTTATGATCTTGACACTTTTAAATCTAATGTCAATCGCCATCTTTTTGGAAATATTTATTATTTTTTGTCTTTACTTACATCTATTTCTCTGTTTATTTTCTATTTCTACTTTTTTCAAAGCGACTCAATACCTTGAAGTGACAACCCTGTCTTGTGTAGAGTAAAGGATTAAAAAATAATGCGGAAGAAAAAAAGATTCCCTCTAATTTGAGATGGTCTTGTACGCCTATAGCCATGTTTCCTTCATGTTATCCCAAAATCATCATACAATCACAATACTACCAGCTGTAGGGGCCTTTGCAAAATATTAGTATTCCTGAATGCACAGGAAACGATGTTGACTGCCAACTAGATATTGTTTTTCTGGCTCAGAGACATTAGTATTGCGTTATTTTCATGCAAAACAGACCTTAGGGAATGAGAAAATCTATAATAGTTCTTCTGCAGGGCCATAGTCGCCGGGGGCAGGGGGGCAATTGCCACCTCACTTTTTTTCAAGGAGCACTTTCAAATTCGAGTTTCACGACTTTACCCTCAGTATCATTTCATAGTGTGGGGAATTCATAAATTTGAGTTGCATTTAAATAATTGCGAAGTACCTCACTGTTAGCTAGAGTGGTACGAAGTGATGAAGTAATCAAAGAACCTACTTTTTGGCGGACATTTTGCCCCCGCCCCCCACTTTCCATAAAATGACCAGGGCCCTGTTCCAATACATCAATGTTTTTCACCTGATCACAGCAAGAGATTTTAAACACAGATGAGTAGACGGGAAAACGATTGCTATCAAATCAGGCTACTTACAAACATTTTTCCTTCTAACAACAGTTTTCCAAGTGTAATGGTCCTAGTGGATAAATCTGAATTTCAGCAAGTTGAAAACAACAGGGGGGGGGGGGGCGAGTGGGGTTGAAGCTAAAGTATTTTTTTCTACTTTGTGAGATGGAAATAGCTTTTTATTTATGTCAGAAAGTGCGTTAGAGACCGTTTATCAGAAGCAGATTTTCAATATTTCCGTTTTCTGCTCATGCCCAAACATAGATTGAGAAGCTCGAAAGGTATGGATATTTTGCCGTCACTTCGATAACGAAATCGCCCTACATGCGATTTGACGCCCGATTTGTTAACACTTCCTGGGACACTGAATTTCCCCTCAGGGCGAAATGGGAGATGGCTACGAAGAGTATCTTAAAAACATTGTTAATGACTCACAATGTAAACATAGCTTAGCCCAACACATTAATTCTCCGTTTACCCAAGCGGCATATAAACGCCTGAATACTGATATGGCAAGAGTCTCTTTCCATTTATAAACAATACGTCAATCTGCGTCAATGCATCAGTTCTTTGAAAGATGTTTTCTCAACGACAAAACTGTGATTGATGCTATGTTTGAAGTAAACTCCCACACTTAATTATTTGCAAAGGTGTTTGTTTGCTTCGGGCAAAACAGTCGCACGTTGAGTTGATACCTTTGTTGATATCAGCCATCGTAGATGTGGATCATTATGGAAATAAGGGTAATAAACCCTTAATGTTATCCCTGCCACTTCAAAAATAGATTTTAATTAGCACTAGGTCATTGATACACCTAATTTCTGTTATAAGAACATTCGGAATTCTTCAAGGCTTAAAATGTTATTAGATATTTGAAAAGTAAACCTTAAACAGTTCTTAAAATGTTCTTAATTCTGAATCATAGAAAGCCTTCATGTACTTAATATTTTAGTTCCGAAAACCCTGTTTTCCTTAATTTTCTGACAAATGAACACAGGCAAGTACACAGTAAACGAATGATGCAGGCTCTGCCAGAATATTAGTCTGTTTTGAATTTCAGACCCCAAAAGTGTACATAATCACCCCCGTCATTAAAGTCAATGACTTCCTCCCCATGGGGGAACGGCGAGTGTTTTTAAGCAATTATTCGATCATCCGAATAAATCGATTTTTCTGATGATTTTAAAACTGATGGGATTTGGCCGTCCATACAAAGATTTAAAAAACGGAGTTATTATTTACTGTGCAATATATATACATCAGTATCAGCTATGGAATGTTCTTAATATTAGTCCAACTTAAGCCTACTTCGTTCTTAAGATGTTCTTAAATTTTGCTATTTTCAAGGGTTGCGTTCTTATAAACTATGTTCTTATAAAAAGAATTAGGTCTACTGTTGTCCCTTGGTCGGAGATTCAAATTTTTCCCCTCCCCTGAGCAGCCTGCGCTCAAGTAACGGTTATTCCTTAGCCTCGACCTCTCTCAGTCCGACATTGCATATAAATTGGTTCCTGATCAAAATTCGTTTCAAAAAAGTAGATCCTGTATAAGATTGTCAACTGTTTTAAGAAGATAAAATGCCCACACCGTTAAAAAATAAGCACAAACAAGAAAAGCAGATTATCAAAACAACAAAATATATCAAAACCATTTTAATATGATCTCACTGATATACATTTTTGAATTCAAATTTGATATATACGTGTTACTGTACATCTTTATGTACGTGACAATTACAAAAATGGATATAATCGAAGCTAGCTTTGAATTTAAGGGTGACGTTATCCCCTTTATTGCATTACTCATCTTCTTAGCGTAGGAAATGACTTCTGATGTGTACGTTTGATTCGCGCATAAACCCTATCAAACTTTTTGCCGTGAAGGAGTAAAGTGAAGGAATGAGCAACAACAACTTTATTAGGCTTAGGGTTTTCAATTTTAAATGCACCTCCAGTGATCAGAAATGTTTTGTTATTTTGTTCATTGTACTAACCTGGAAAGCCTCCGTCTATTTTTTTGCCGTACGTTGAGTGTACTTCACGTAAAACCGTGTAAAAGAGCTCAAAACTTCGCTGCTAGCCGCCTACATGATTGTCTCGTATTGAATGTTTCAGCAACAACAACTGAAATTCACTGTTCCTTATGACGTCCATTCTGTTCCTTGTGACGTCGAAACTGCCTCGTTCTGGAAAAAGTTCGCTGAAGAATCGCTTACGGAAAACTGTACGTGAGAAGAAAACTAGCGTGGCAGTTCGATTGACGTAAAATAAACAAAATATAAAAAAATTTTGACCACTGGAGGTGCTCTTTCAAAAAGTTACAAAGTGGATCGCTACCTTTCTTACTGTCGTTGTCACGGTTACAATTTCCATATTTAGCTATTCTCATCAGAAACAAAGTAGGATATGAGAATGACGTTGTCGTATCTCTCACCCTTGACACCAGAGGCCATTGTGGTACCGTTAAGACAAGATGCCATCATAGTGCCGTTGACACAACAGGTCATTGTGTTAACTCAACTCGACAACTGTTAGCCATGGGCGTAGATTCTGGGGGAACGGGGACTCGCCCCCTTACTTGTAAGGATAGGGGAACAACAGCTGCTTTATCCCCCCACTTTTGGTCCCAGAAATATTAAATTGTCCACGTTTAATCCTTTTTTCCCCTCCAATCCACACACATTCTTACAGTGATCATTGTCCATGCTGTTAGCTACATTCAGTGGGGGTATAGTCATTGAAAGCCGTTATTAGGGGCTAAATAAAGAGCAAGAAATAGCGTAAATTAGCGGCAAAGAAGGACAAAATATTGACTGAGAAAAGAGGCAAATCATAAAGAGTAAGGTCATCATCTCAACAAGAACATGACAGAAAAAATTGCCTCCCACTCTCCTCCAAACCAGTCACTAAAAAAAACAACATATCATATTTTGCTCTCACCACTTACGCAGAAATCACAGCAAAAAAGAACCAGTATGCTCCATCTCTCAAACAAGTTCAATCAAATTTTCCAGCTCTTAGCACCTGCCACTCTTATGGCTCCAAGCCCTCACGTAGAAAACACAAAATGAACATGGCACCTCCTCTGCACCAATATTCTGCAACAACTTAACCCTGATTTACACGCTACGACTTTGTCGGCCGATTGAGGGACGATTTAGTCACGTGTCCAACCCAAGATTAGTCGTACGTGTAATTGGCCTCCACGACACGATCGACGATTTTGAGCACAAAACACTGTTTGGGATTTTATCTTGTCCAGAAACAGTAGGAGAAGCTGAAAAGGAGACCTTACTTGAGAATGGGAAATAAGCAATCACCTACATTCTGGGGGCTGCATTCATCTGGATGGTATTATAGCCTTGCATGAGAAACTACATAGTCATTTCGCTGGTTTGTTGGTCATCAAAAACTTCAACTATGCTAAAATTGCAAATAAAACTCGCGGCATTATTCTTTGATGCGCCCACAGAGTGTCCCTAAAAGACCTATTCGTATTCCTATCAGTAATGTTGTTTCTGTTTTACAGAAAGTCATGCTTTCCGTCGCGATTTAAGGCGTCCATGTTAACACTTTGAGGCACTGCCACGACATCCAAACTCGGGAGTAAATCTGTTTAAGTGTCACAGATTTTCTAAAAATCGTCCTGACTCGTGCTGACATCGGCAATCGTGAAATTAGGCTCCTGAACAATAGACGTACGTCATACCAACTGTGAGTCGGCAGACAAAATAGTAGCGTGTAAATTCGCCTTTATCAGAGATTCAGCGATGCCATCATGTCTCCAGAGGCCTGAAAATGAAAGACGTATCTCTAGAATATACAACTCCGAAACAGTAATTATTCGATTACTGCTGTATTCCATATCGTTGTTGTACTTTAGTTTTGATAAGGATGTCCAAGACCTCTTAATAACTTTAAAATTATGATACGTGATGTTTCAATAGTCTTACCGTGGACAGTGGGGGTTTAAGGGGGGAGGCCGACCGGGCCATGACCTGAGGCCCCGCACCTGTAGGAGGTCCCGCGCCTCAATGCTAAGAAAACATGTGTCTAACTGCCCATATCAATGTCATGGAAGTAAGTGAAAACTTGAAACTGTATTCACTGGAAGGAATAAAATGCCTCCGGCACTTCTGCAGTACTATCATGAACTTCCTTGCAATGCATGACGTCATAGGGCCCCGCACCGTTCAAAACCGCCACTAACCGTGGATAGAATTTGGCTTTGTTATTCTGTCGCGTTTTGTTTAGACGAGACTAATTATTCAGTGTTTTCTACTACTTGTTTACGAGGCCTAGTTGTGATACAGACAAGAAAGGTGGTTCAAATATTGTTGATGTCCTGTTATACTTTTGCTCAATTTACCCTTATTGCCAAATCTGCAAAAGTAACGTTACACATCAGAAGTGAAATTACAGGTAACAAGCATAAAAATGTTCTTACCGTAGCTTTTTATCAGTCCACGGAGAAGTTTGGTTTAGAAACTATTAAACTTAAAATTGAGCCGCTATCATGCTATGGCTAACCGAGATTTTATCTGCAAGAAGACCTAATGTCTGTAAAACTTGCGTTTGTTACATGGTGTTCTTATAGGCTTGCATACCAGTTTAAACGGGTTCAAAGCGTCGAAGCAAAAATTTTCCAATATCCTTTGTTACCAGGATCTTTTGGTGCCAACTTGACGATCTTTGGTTTGGAATCAGACATGTATAAAAACTTAGCCGGTAATGCCTTTGGAGAGATTAAGAATGTGCTAAAGTCCTTCTTAATTGGTACAAATCGAAACAAAATGGCGTCATTCACACATTGCTTTGCGTCTTGGCTGTCATCCGTGACTTTCTCTGCTGTCTTACTGAATATAACGCATAGATTGCTTCGCTTGTCATGTTTCTTTTCCTGGACCATGGATATGGTGAAGAACCCACCAGCCATCTCTGTTAGCATTGTCCAAGACGTACTACCAGCATTAGTGCATCCAGTGACCGTACTTTTCTGCAATTTGGCTGGTGTAAATCGAGTGCATAGCAAAAAGTTGTCAAAGGCGACAGGCGACAATCGTGATCGTCCGGAAATCTTGGGCTGACTTACTGGTATAATGCCAAGAGCGTCTAGTGATTTATCTAATTCTGAAGCTTCAGCGTCTTGCTTCGGAGGATAAAAATATCCTAAAATGCCATAATATTTTGGCGGAACTGTGCCCTCAAGTCTGAGAAATTCCAGTTTGTCTCCATAAGTTGAGTTGACTGACTCATAAACACTCTCTGCGGAACTAGCGGTTCCAGGCAGGGTCTTTGTATCCTCGAGAAGTCTGATGGTATCAAAGAGAATTAGCATATGGAAATTACAGAGTTTGGAGAATAAAATAATAAGTTTATACGACTTCCCAGATTCCTCGTTTGTCTCGTTTCTGTTAAGAGCTTTGTTCAAAACCTGGATTGCTAGTTTCATGTGGCCAGTTATCTTTTTAAAATCAGCGATACTCCTTGCGTCAGATTCGGAAACATTGCCTGCTTTTCTCCAATGTTTGCGGAAACCATCATGAGCCGCTTGATACAATTTCATCTCCTGTAAAGCCCCTTCGGCCTTATCTCGGATATCCCGGAATTCCTGGTCTGCAAGAGCGGAAGAAATGACAGATTCTTCTGACTTGTAGAGAGCATTAGCGTTGTTCATCCCAAGCGCTGCGTTTACCAAAAATGCAAGTGAACCGACTGTAAATCCAACCGGCCCTCCAAAGCAGAAACCTAATCCGTACAAAAGGTCAGCAACACCACTTACGATCTGCTTTGGCTCTTTGCTCTTGAACTTTGGAATGCAGGTAACTATCGCCTGAAGCATTCCTTTGATCTGTCCTTCCTGGACCATCCCTAACACATTGGAGTTAGTATCATTAGCCACGCCTTCTAAGCCTTGGAGCAAAGCTGTCTTGTCGGCTCCGTCTGGTAGTATATTAATCTGTTGAAGCACGACCGTAAATTCATTTTTCAAGTTAACTGGGATAATGTCAATATTTATGATTCCATATGCATCATCTACGATGCATAGGTGAACAACAAAAGCAACGAGCACTCCTTGATAGATACCCATCTTCAAACGTTTTACGTTAAAAAATCTTAAACTTTCATTTCTTCACTCCTTAAAATTTCTTTCCCAAGACACGATCAATTTACCAATGCCCCCCACAAACATTGGCAGTGATTGTTTTTGTGCGTGATAGTGATTGGTTAGGAAATCTCACTGTGTTCCCGGATGTTTCCGTCTTAGAAAGATTTATTGGTTGTTACCGCTGGTAGAGTGATGTAAGATTGATCCCTGGCACAAGTACTTTGATTTATGCATCTGTTCGCAGGGGTCAGTTGCGCTTGAATGAAGGAAGAACATCTACCAGTTCGTGTTTGCAAAATAATGCATTCGAGGTGACACGCAGGTATGTTTTGTTATGTATGTAGAGATTGGGGAGACGTCTAGCCTCTATTTAATTCAGTGTAGATACTGAATAGAAACGAGGTTTATGTAAAACGTAAATTAATTATTGCTTCATAAGTTTGGGTAAAGAATGTTTAGCATAATATGGGCATGAATGAAGAGCAAAAGAACTTGCATAAGTTATTGGTGGTACAGAAACCAAGAATAGAACGCAGCAGACAATTCATACTGTATGGTTGAAAATGCTGTTTT
>JAAAKL020014933.1:0-11725 GCA_010016065.2 Carybdea cf. marsupialis auct. non (Linnaeus, 1758)
TGCACAAGTGGCTTTGGTTAAAAGACTGCATAACCTCTAGTGCATTTGCTGTTATCTAAAAATTGACTTCATCTAGGGAGAACCAAGAACATGTGGTCATGCTTAATATTAAAGCAATTCAATGAGAAGGTCATCTGGTAGAGCTGTTTCTAAGATGAAAGTCATCTGTTGTAAATGAAGAACACAACATCATTTTCCCTTTCCAGATCTTGTATTTCATCCACTCCAAACAGAACCTTCCTAACCTACATGGCATTTCTCTGTTCTTAATGACCTTTCAAATAAACCACTTGTCTTCCTTTATCACCTTTAAACACATTCCATTTGTGAACAGTGCATAGATCAATGTGAAATTGGCAACAAAAGAAAAATTTAATAACATTTATGCTTACAATTCCTATGAGTTAGTCTTGCTACATTTTCTGAAATAGACATACACCCCATTTATGACTCATCATTGGGTATTTAGTTCCTGCATTAATAGCAGTAGTATAAATGTATGTTTTAAGATATTGAAGACACATTATTTATAGTTGTGTATGGAAATAGATATCATATAGATGCATACAAACACAATTCATTAATATTATATGTAGATATAATAGAGGTTTATTCATCTAAATAATGGTTTGCAAGATTTTAAGTTGTTATTCCTGTAACCTTATCTTTTATTTTAAGACCTCCTTCCCACCTAGTCTAAAGTTGTCATAAGTAGAGAACCCTCCTTAATGACATTCTTGTCATTGTTGTGTTCTTCAGCTAGTTTCAGAAGGTATACATAGAGCTAGCATTGCCATGAATCTCATGTGGCAAGCATATGATTGATGGTGGTTTTGATCATCAGCAATCCTGCAGGGATAGTCAGAAATGACAATCTCGCCTGGCATATGAATAACTACTGAAATGTACTTCCCTGGTTTCTGCACTTTCAGTTGCCAGAATTCGAAAATTGAGGCCATGAAAAAGGACCATCTTTCATGTGTAAAGCTCAATATGCAAAGTCATGTATTCTTCTTCTCTCAGCCTGTCCTGCCACTGCTGTCCAATAGCCTGTGCATATGCTTCCATTCTTGACAATTTTGGCTTCTTGCATCCACTTACTTCCAGCCTTTTGCTCAATATCATCTCTCCATCAAAGCTTTGGTCTTACTCTTGCTCTTCTGTTGTCTCCAGGTGGCCACTCTGTTGTTTTCAAAGTCATATGTTGTGTGAAAAACCTCAGGTGATGTTGTTTATCTTAGCTTTTACCCCTTCCTCTATATAGGGTTGTATAACAGCAACAAAACCCTTGACCCCCTCCACTTTTGACAGCATCGTTTATGTCTGATCCCTTGAGGGAAAGTTTTCCTAATGTTGTCTGGCTTTCATGCAAAATTGGACATAGCTTCCAAAACCTTCATATAACTTCATAACCTCAAGATTGAGATATGATGTAAAACTTTTCAAGGCCTTGAGAGGTATAGCATAATCATTTGGATTCTTTTCCTAAAAAACATAATTCTTAAGAATTGGCTATACTTAATATTTGATCAAACACCACAAGTCTCAGTTTTCACAACTTGAAATCAATCCACGCTTTCTGAGAAGAAAGTAGATACATAGTAACACTAAGTAATCCACTTCCTGGAAAAATCGACTTCGGGTTTACCCATTCCCATCCCTTTCTTCTCAGAAAACGTGGATTGATTTCAAGTTGTGAAAACTGAGACTTGTGATGTTTGATCAAATAATAATATCCAATTCATAAGAATTATGTTTTTTAGGAAAACAAGTTACTTCATCAACGTATCTGAACATTTGCTTACAGTGTAAGTCTACTGGTTACCTCCATAGAAAATGTTACGGTAGAATATGTGTACTTATACAGTAGTATTGACATTACCTTACCCCTTGAATACTGAAGTGGAGTTAAATATCATGTATGCATCCTTCAAACGAATTTAGTATCTCTTCCAGCATTTTCAAGGTGAGATAATCAGTAATATTGAGCCTAAAATTGTTGCCTGGAAGCTTCGCTAGGCTTTGTAGGCCTTTTTAATGTCACCAAAATTGAAAGGATCATGTTAATTGGATAAGCTAAAAAGGAAACCTGTACTTATCAGTTCCTCCAAGCAGACATTTGGTGGAGTTTGCCCTGAGGAATCAAACACAGTACCGTGTACCGATATCGTTGCCGGCTTGTTGCTATTTAGTTTTAGTTTGCCATAAAGAATGGCCAGACTAGCATTGAAGTAAAGGATGTTTTACAAGTGTAACACAGTTAACTTGTGATCATTTATCTATGATCTATATTTATAGTGAACTTCTGCATTTTTTCCAGCTGTGCGACTAAGGAAGTACCATTGAAGAGTTTGGTACCCAGTTGGCTGAGAAGAGAAATACCTGTATGATGCAGTGAATGGCCTGAAACACTTAGTTATTTGGACATTGTTATGTACGTCAATATAGAAAGTTAGCGAGTGACAATTGTTACTGTTAAATTGCTACTAATGGACTCTTGTATTCATGAATAGACCCTGTAATATGTGATACCAGTTGTTTTTAATTTGTGTGCTTTAGTTTCTTTTGATTTTAAATTGTAGTACAGTGCATATTGTTGAAATCATCATGGTTAGTTTTTACTAACTGATCCCATGCAGTGGCAGCGATCACTTAACCGTTTCATTGATGTATTTGTGCAATATTATGACAATGACTTCGATGATCGAGTATGAATTTACACAGGCAACATGAACATCATACGATATGCCTTATTGCTGAGTTGAAATGATTTTGTCTCCATGCTTACAAGTGTTCGGGAGTGGTAATTGGGTTTACTTATACAGGCCAGAGCGTGTTGTGCGGATCTGCCAATCGATGTGCAACATACGACCTGTATACTCGCCGTCACAGCAGTATACCAGTTTGGTAAACTAATAAACATTCCGGTGGGAAATTTTGACATACGGGAATTCTTTTGAGAAGAGAGCACTTGAAATGACAAGTTTGAAAGGAAGAGAAACGTAAAAGTATGATAAAATAGACAAGAGAACTTTGCTACATCCATTCTACCAAGTTTTGTTAAAATATCTTTAGAATTGGAATTTCTCGTCACTCAGTGAGCATTCTAAGAAAATTAGTTCAAATATTTCATTGCAATCGTTGCAGAAAACATCTTACGGACAAATTTAAGTTTAATCAACAGTCTGCTAGTTATCGGTGCCTCTCATCCTAAATGTTCCAGAAGTTTTGTTACACTAGATTTCTGATGATAGTCCCCCGTAACAAATTGAGCAACCATTCCTTGATCCATTTCCATCCTATTTAGTAGAAGTGGAGGGTCAGACCTCCAAAGCATACTCAAAGAACACCATTTCTTACCGTTAAGAGTCGTATTCCAACGGTTTTTATAAATCACAAAGTATTCTAAGATCATTCTGTAAAATTTGGAGAGTTTTTTCGCGGTACAGGGCACAATTGTCGGTTGCAAGATTGTTATGAGAATTTAAATATAACGGTATAATTAACGTATGTAAGAAAAAATACGTGACCAAGATGGGTGCATAGGGAACGAATCATAAGACATTGAGAGACTTTGATTCGCCCCCTTATAAACTACCTTAAGTGTAGTTTAATCCACAGTAGATATGAACCTCACATTCCACAAATTCGTTGTTTATAGTGTACCTGCAGTGGTCAGAAATTTTTTTACATTTTGTTTATTGTACTGGCCTGAAATGCCTCCGTCTATTATTTTTGCCGCACGTTGAGTGTACTTCACTTAAAACCGTGTAAAAGAGCTCAATACTGCACTGCTTGACGCCGACATGTTTGCCTCGTATTGAATTTTCCCCGCTCCTTTTGATGTGACAGGGTACAGATTTGATTGGTTCTATTCATGTCCCCAATGCCGTGGGAAAGTGTCACGATTTTTGAAAATGTTTGAGTTAATGAAAAAGTACGCAATTTTCATGTTTCCCTATTAATAAGAAGGTCAGTGGCCAAAATTGGTAGTGTTGCTCTTTCCCAATACCGAGATATCAGCTTTCAAAGTTGGAGTCAAATCTTGCTTTTTCCAAAACTTTTGATTTGTGACGTTATCACTTTCCCTCCGCATAGAAGCGCGAAAACTTGGGAAACAATAGCGCGCATGTGGCAGCAAGGATGTCTCAGGAATGGGTAAAGCAAGTCGATTAGGGTTAACAGGTCGAGTTAGACTTGTTGAAAAGAAATACGCGGGAAGGATTGAAATAGATGAGGCTATTAAAAGATGGGATTTGCAACTTTCAATAATAACGAAAAGTGGTAGCCCCCCTCCCCCCGTATGTTTTATACAATTTTCATAGCTGTTGACTCATAAGGGGGGAAGTTGTTACCTCTGTTGTCGAACTAAAACTCGGCAGAAAACACCGGGAAGGCTTTGAATTTGGAAGGGACCGAAACAGCTCCTGATGAAATAGGGCACGGAGAAGTATGTGCGAGGACATTTGTTGCTCGAGAGTAGGATATTAGTTCAGTTTCGAAGCTAAGACATCAAATCAGGTGGTGCTTTATGTGTGTCTTAGGAGGGTAGTAAAAAGCAGTTTATTCCCTCATTAAGTGTGTCATTGTGTAATGGTCCCAGAAATATTTGAGACACCAATTGACATCACTTTGAGGATAACTAACACTCTCTTGATGTGTTGGGAAGCTGTCATCTGTGTGTGTATATATATAGGCCTATATATTGCGAAGCTGCCATCTGTGCTGTAACTACATAGCTGCTCTTTAGATGCGCATTAGAGTACTGGCAAACATTATCCTTATCTTACACTGATTTCTATCGTTTCACCAAACTTTGAGTTATATATCATCGAAACGAACTTGTATGAAAATCGGATTAATCATCTTAAAGTAATTTCATCAAAACCCTGTATGTATGATTTTCAACGAGCTTTAAGTGAATACAATGAAAATAGCATGGTCTTTAGAAAGGTTTAATATCCTTTCAAAAATGGTAATCAGCAAAAAGGCTAGATATGTTACTGTACGCCAGGCTGCCTGATATATGGGGAGCGGGGAGACACTCAGTAGAGTTTTGTTGGATCCTCTGTAGCATTTTATTACCCCATACTCAGTAATTTTTCTCTTGTCCAAAATTTTAATGCCTCTTTTAACCAAGTCATTAAAACTTGAAATTGAAATAGAGACACATGCACTTATAACTAGTACACTTGGGTGCAGGCTTATAGAAACGTGAAAAGACGATTCACAGATACGTAGGTGGGCAAAATCAAACAAATAAAGAAAGAAACAAACAAATGGAGAACTCCTCAATATTGATTACACACCATGTACGTTGCCAGCCAGAACAAATTTTTTCATCGTAGGTCTACATTATCGGCTTCTAATCTAAAGAATTTCCATAACTATTTAAAAGATCTATAATTATGTCACAAACAGCTGAACTTGTTATGTGGCAACCGACGTTAGAAAAGCCCAAGCAACTTTCCATCATATTGGCACTTTTCTTAGGTGTACGTCTGACACTAAACCGAGCTTTCGTTGAAACACCAATCGTTTTATACACTTGAATGCTGAAGAAGGAACGCTCCCCAACACCTTCATCGATTGTGTCACCAACAATATCATCAAGGTATTCACTAACAACACCACTTAAATAGCGCCCCCTCCCCACACTATTTCTACGTTTCTGTGACGAAGGCCTTCAAGTACAAAACACTCAAGTGAATTCTCAATAATTTCGTCTGTTTTAAGTGTTCGAGTGTTCACCGTGCCCTCTAAATGGCAACTTCTTCCTGCAAAAGTATAGTACAGCTTCTGTGAGCGTCCTTGGCATTTGACGTTTCTCCGTTACTTGTTCGTTATGTCGTTCAATGTTTTATCTTCTTGCCCTAGATACTTCATATAGTTTACATGCTCATAAACATTGCCTGAGGCCTTCCATGATTTGTGCGCTTGAAGGTGACTATAGGATCGTTCATGAATCCGGAAGTCGGATATAAAATTGTTCGTGCTCTTGCAACAAATATCTGTCCACGTACCGGGTCTACTTTTATAAATAACAAGAAAGGCCATTGAGACCTCTGTTACGACTTAACCAATCCCTTTGTTATAACAAGACCTTTGAAACATTCGAGTACTTCATCCTAAGTTTTTCTGGTTATGTCAACTATATGTCAACTCTAGCTCCCTGTGAAACAGCGGAGTCATGAATTGGGCATTTTTGCAGGGGGTCACAGAACACCGTATAATAAAAAGGATGCATACTTAGGGAGATAAGAAACAAAAGACGGCAATTAACGTAAAGCTATTTGGTAACAATATCACTGCATTTGAATTTCTTTATCCTCCCAGAATTGTACATCTTCTATTCTATGGAAAGTTTCATAATGGTGCTGTTCAGGGTCTGTACCAATAATTAACATAGGAGAAAATATTTAAGTGTTTTTAATTTCTAAACACGTATTCGTTACAGAAAACTGCTAGAGTTTGCAGAAAGAGCCGAGGTGTTGGAAGTACAGGGAAAAGCAAGGAGATGATGGTATCTGTAAAAATCAAGTTAACAGGAAAATTACAGTCTTCTGCCACATTTTTTTAGTTTTTGCTTTGTGTCATGAATAGGCCTACTACCATGCTAGCAAGTTAGATAGTTTGTCTGATGACGATAGTGTGGGAATATGTACCGTATGGAAGTAGATGCTTAGTTCAAGGGATGGCAATGGTTTTCATTAGGTATAAAATATTTTAAGAATGGAGAATTTTTCGAAGAAGCTCATTTGCCGAAGAAAATGTTTCCAATGGGATTTTTTTGTTGCAGGACTATTTTCAAGATTGACTGTAAGAAGTGATAATGGAGCTTACCTCATATCAATAATCTATCTTTCATGTAATCGTCATGGCAACATCCTTATAGACTCTCAAATTGGCTAACCTTACTGATGATAGGCATTGTTCAATTACGGTACAGTTTGCTGTTAGTAATATAACACGGAGTCTTGAACATCGAGCGATAGAGTAGTTAACCTTGTTGGTGTGTTATGTTATAGAGATACCTATTTGAATTTGTAGAGCCATTCGCCCTAAGATTTCAGGAGCATGAAACCCTGAGTGGCGAATTTCCAGAACTTTTATTTAGTTAGTCCCTTTTCTCTATAAATGTATATCTGCTAACAAAAACAAAACATACGAAGTCCACAAAAGAAATGAAAATTGTAAAAGTGATTACAAAGAAAATACAAATCTTTAGTACAAAGATATTTACAATGTCCACCAGGGACTACTGTGAGTCGAACAAAATTGAATTGGATGAAAAGTAGACGGCGGCGTTTTCCTCTTTTTCGTTAGATTTTAAAAAATCTTTTTCATTTTGTGTCTAAAACGGAAGTATGGTTTCAGTAATGAATCCGGCAAAATGTCTATATGTTCTCATTCAATCGCGCTTCTTGGAGAGTTTTTCACAAGTGGTTGATGACTATGTGCCATTATGCGGCGCTAAGCGGCACAACCTCCACTGTGGAAATGGAGAAAACTTCCCAGTGGCGGCAGATAGTAATAGCTTGCTTCCTTCTATGCATGTAATGGGCCTCGAAGGAGCTTATCTGATGCTCATTCAAACGTGAAGTTTCCCACAATAGCGTCTGCTTCGTCTGCCAATGGCTACCATTTTAGTTCTGTGCAGTTTGTAGTGCGAATAAATGTTGTTGCTGTTGCTGTTAAGATCTTCAGATTCGATCAGATTCCATCATGGAAGGAGGAGGGACTGGCTTTGGAGGCAGGATGAGCATTGGAGATTTCGATTTCGTGGAATTCTTAAAAAAGCCGCAGACGATACTACGGATTGTTAGCGTTGTAAGTGTTTTACTGCTTTATACTAGCTGCACTGGTATTGAATTTCTGTTTAATTTCTTATGTAACTTAGCTGATAAAGTTATAGCTTGACCCAGGCTGGCATGGCAGGGCGCTACCTACTTCCTTTTTTCTTGATGGCATGGTATTACACTTTATTACGCGAACCAGTCTTACAGATAAAGAGAGAGATCAGAGAATCTTACATACAGCTGATGTGTCGTAACAGGTGAAGAGTAAAGTTATCCTCTGATGGATTTGTGACGTTCGCACAAACAACTGAGTTTGAAACTGATTAGCTCGAATTGTAAACATTCTCACAGTCAGTCAGGTCAAAGTGCTAGAGCCCTCACCGAGCCCATTCTTAATCCAAGAACTTTGCCTTAAGTGTGTCATGTTACGTATGCGGCTACCAAAAGTCGAAAGATGAGTTTTCATGCATCACAAGCCTCAATACCGTAGATATGATCAGACCCCACAATATAGTCTTATAGATCTTCAGAAACAGTTTCATGGATTACCGTGCATTATAAACCCATTAAATGTAACCTTGCGATGGAGTGGGAAGCTTATGTGGGCCTAGCCAACGAGTCTGCTCGAAAACAAAATTTGAAATTTATTGGTGCTTTAAGAAAAGTTTGCAGTATGGTACCGTCCTTAATGTGATTGTTACTTTTATTTTTTGTTTAAAATCTCAAGCCCTGTCTCGCACATGTGCGCCTAACTTCTGTATAAAAGATAACCTCATCCAGATAGGCAAATCTACAACATGCACAGTATAAATTCGTTTTCATGAATAAGTTTAAAAATTCCCTGACATCCCTCCTTCCTCCAGTTTCACAGGATAGTTGTTGTAGGATTAGGTCTACTCCCTTATACATACAAGTACTATATGCAAACATTTTAGGACTGTATGTGATGGTTATATAGTGTTCTCTTAATGACAGTGACTTGCATTTTGTACCTGTGGCTTACATCCTCCTCTAACAGAATGTACTTGGTTATAGTAAGTCACCAGAAAAAAAGTGTCAAAGCAGGGAGACTTGAATCAGAACTCTGGATGTATTATTTGGTTCCTGAGGTTGCAGTTCAGATGTGGTTAATCTAAAATAATGTATAATATATAGTATGATATATATGGCAGCTCAAGTCATGTAATACATTTAAAGAAAAGTATCAACAAGGTTTCTTACTTTTTATGCTTTACTGTTCTTTTTGTTCGATGAGATTTCTAAAATACCATAATTCAGTATAAGTACAGAGAAATGAATAAAGGAAACTTTCATCAATACTGTAATGGAAAGTGTTAGTATATTTAAAACCATAATGATTTTCGTTGCTTCACTAACTAGTAACTCCAATAGCAGATCTGAAGTCACTATGATGCTGTTTAACTAATAAATGTAAAATGCTAAAGGAAATTGAATTTGGCCACATACAAAAGTTCACGTCTGAACTTTTACATTTGCCAAACTAAAGGAACCAATATGAACAAACTATTCAATGAGATTCTATCCACAAGTTTTTTAGAAGTTTTCAAAAGCTCCACTTTCAGGCTTTCAGGGCAGTCCATATTGAGTTGTACAAGAGATCAGCTTAATGTTTCTAGACTCCGCATCATCACAAATTCAATATCAATATGCTTTATGTGTCCATGAAAGTTTTGATTTCTAAAGATATCAATACTTTCATCTTCTTTATATGATGTTGGACCTCACTGTTAAAATTCCTTATTGCTAAGAACTAAACAGGGGCTTATTGTTGATGTTTACGTTTGACATGCTTCACATGTAGCGGGGGATGACCCTATGTCTGATCCCTTCCTTTGCTAGTTCCGTTTTTCGTCTTGACATTCACAGACAATCCGTTTAGGAGTTCAATGTTTGATTGATTTGCCTCACAATGTAATGTGTTTAATTCGCTTCAATAATATTCTTCCAGTTTGATATATCATATACCTTATTGCTTCGATCCGTATACCTACCTCTAACACTTCCTTGATTTCAAAAGAGTTTAAGGCATGGATATTTTCAAAAGGGACAGCTACCAGTCGTACTACTCCATATAACCCTACTTGTAATGGGCAAGTTGAATACTATAATGGAATCATCTGGAAATCAATACTTTTGTCCCTTAAGTCTCGTAACCTCCCTACTCATTTATGGTATACAGTATTACCAGATGCATTGCACTCCATACGCTCTCTCTTCTGCACTGCTACAAATTCTACACCACATTAACGCTTATTCTGCTATCAACGTTGCACAGCTTCTGGCCAGTCAATTCCTACCTGGCTCTCATGTCCAGGACCAGTGCTCCTGAAGAGAAATGTCAGGCAGAGTAAGTATGAGCCCCTGGTAGATGAGGTAGAGCTTGTAGAAGCTAACTCACATTATGCACTTGTGCGGTATCTGAATGGACAGGAATCCACAGTTTCGTTGCGACAACTGGCCCCACAAGGTAGCATTCATATGCAGACAGACGTAGCAGATGTAGTAGAAAAAGTGGAAGATCCCTTATCTAATAACCAAGAACAAAAAGTTGTTGAGAACATGAATGTTGAAATCCATGGAAATGCAGATCAAGTACCTCTGCATCGTTCAGAAAGAATTAGTAGTAATGTTGAAATTCCTGGAGATAGAATTGTTGATCAAGTACCCTTGCGTCCTTTGGAAAGAATTCGAAAAGCTTCCAATAGACTTGATATATAATCTCCATTGAAATTATGCTGATCTATGCCTTCATAACGGTGGGGGAGAATGTTGTGAATTGAGGATTTACCTCTTTTGTGTTTGAGAATTGTTGAGTTTACTTTTCTTAATGTTTACCTTTATGTTTTAGATGTATGTCACATTATGTTAGCATTGGACCAAATAAATATATGCTGGTAATTCGCCCCAGATTATGAGAACAAGAAGAAATAAGGAATGATTCACAAAATCAAAATTTCTGTCCATGCCTCTAATTTTAGTGAACACTTAAAACCTTTATACTATGGTGAATTGGTAGCTGGATAACTGTCTGAATGATGCCCAGGTCAAACATCCACCCTAATGTGTGCAGGTCCTTCAACAGTATTTCCTTTTCAGCAAACATTATGATTAAAAGATTGTAAGGGATTCTCTTCCCTGGATGCAGAGCAATAGTCGAAAGCTGACCAAGTCACATGAATTCAATGAGAGTGAGGGGGTTGCAAGGCTGATCAATGCTATCTGCTATGCTAACATTTACACCTAAATTTGACATATGGTTAACCACCAACAGAGTTCTTTTATGAGACACTATCTCTAGATGACTACCAACCAACATTAAACAGCTGATCATCTGCCCATGTGAAAAAACTAATCCCTGTCAGTCATCACCCTGGCCTTTCTGTCATTATCCTGGTATTTCTGATTTTCGGGGATAAAATTGCAAAACAAATAAAAAATAATACAAGAAAATGAGACTTGCAACAGCCAGAGCGACAGAACTATTTTGGAGCAAAGTGTTGGTAATAGAGTGCTTGTAGCAGAAAAAACTGACCAAGGTCAGTCAGGAGGCTACACAATTACATTACATAGCTTCCTTAAAACTCACTGATAACCACCTTTGACTAATTCAGAGGGGTCCCAACAATTCATTAAAGCAGCTCAGGATAAGGGACCAGTCTTGATTAAGTAGTGGAGTTGGAAACTACAGTGAACCACTGTCACTGCAGGTCGTAGCAGTGAGGACTCGAGGTCTACCGGCCTCCTACGTTTTGGAATAGAAGTAGGAGCGTCACTTCTTCACAAGTTTAGTTTAGGGTGTTGTCAGCACGTGCTGGACAAAGGAAAACATTATCGAGAGACTCCAAATTGGTGAGAGGACACTTTTTATAATCTTCGTTGTATCGCAGTTTCGTTTTCGTCTACTA
>JAAAKL020014934.1:0-11723 GCA_010016065.2 Carybdea cf. marsupialis auct. non (Linnaeus, 1758)
TTCAGCCCCCAAATGGTTTTTGTGCCCCCCCCCTCCCCCCCCCCCCCCCCCCCACACACACACACATTCTTACAGCGATCTGCACCCATGCCTATATTGACAATCTACTTGCAATGCATTGCCTGTTGTTCTTTACAGATACTAGACATAACGGTAAGCTCATCATCATAAACCAGAAGGTATACCTCTTTGCAATGTAAAAGTATGTAAGCAACTCATTTAATGACAAGGATACCACAATGGGAGAAACAGATGAAGAGGTTAGCTTACTATTTCAGATATAATTAATGCCATGTATAATGTATTATAGTATAACACAGTTCTGATGAAAGGAGTAATTAATAAAGTTTTTTATCTACTTATAACTAGCTTTCATAACCCATAAGATTTTAAGCATCATAGATTAGTTCTCAGACCTCCTTCTACTGAAGTCGACCATTTTCAAAAGCCATTCAAGAAACTCTCTTTATTGAGATGGTGATAGGTTATTAAACATATTTTATAAAGTTCATCATATTGTTGGATATGTTACATTGTTATTTATTCTATATAGGTTTGTGACCCTTATTAGTTTGGTGTCCATGCATGTGGGATGTTTATTGGAGCATAGAGCTCATATGGCCAGATACCCTTGTTGATAACACCAATGGACCAGCAATTCAGGTCCTAAAAATCTTTATCACTGGAATTGCAAAAAAGAGAGCTATCTGTTGAACCATTGTTGGTCATATTGGCTATGACAATCTGCATGAGACCAACTGCCAATCAAACTACCATTTTCCACTGGATAGCTCAGTTAGAATATTTTCTACAATGCCTGACAGTCATAAGAGAATGCAAGGCATAAAACTATGCCAGTCAAAGTTTCTGGAATTAGTGGTTATTGCATCTTGATCTGAATACAGGCACCCTTTGTGTATACACAGAAACCATTTACTGGGAAAGTATATGGTACAGAACAGTTGTGTTTAATAATGGATTTTTTCACTAAATGTTTTTACAATAGCAAGCCAGCCAATAGGAAAGGGACTTTAACATGTTGTTGTTGTTGTTTTTGAGTGTAGAATGCGTTCAGTTCACATGTGTGTGTGTCACTTCTTTTTTTTTAAATTTGAAATCTGTACAGAAATGCTTTTGTCAATAGAAAACCAGTTTTGTTAGCTTATCTATTAACATGCCTATCTCATACATACTCATATCTGGCTTAGTTCTACCTGCAAACTAGACTGTGATTGATCTCATATCCCAACTTTGTTTTATAGAGTCTACTTATCAATATTAGAAGATTCATTGGGAAGGAAGATCCAGAGGAGCCAGATAGAAAGCTAACACTGTTGGAGAGAAGTCAAAGCTCTGTGATCTTACTAAGGACATTACCAACTGTGAGAGCAGCTGTATTGGAACAAATAGGAAATATCTTTGAAGAACTAGCTCATACTTACATTGTTGAAGCAGAGAGGCATTTGTTGGCAGGTGCGTCACATGTAACAGAATGTATATATCGCCATCATCGTCATCATCATCATCATCATCATCATCATCATCATCATCATCATCATCATCATCAGTATCAGCTGTATCATCATCATCATCATCATCATCATCATCATCATCATTATTATCAGCTGTATCATCATCATCATCATCATCATCATCATCATCATCTATGTTTAACATCACTTTTCCATGTATGCATGGGTTGGATGGTATTTCAAATGGCTCTCTTCCACTCGATGGTTCTGTGTAAGTTCATGGTCTAGGCCCATTAACTTTAGGTTGCTCTCCTCCACTTTACCCCATGTCACTACATTTCTTTAACCAGTTGTCATCATCACCTCTTTCTATATATGTCCAAACCACTGTCATCTTTTTTTGTTGAAAAGAAACTGTCTAAGCCCAGACAACTCCTCAGAGGATTTGCTAATAAACTTATTGGACAGATGCCCTTATTTATGGGACTTGCTATTAGAGCACGGAGCACTTCAAGACCAGATGCCCTTCCTGACATCACTATGGACTCTTGAACTATAGGCCGGTAATTTATCCAGTGGGCCTCATGCAGCTCCTAACATTCAGAAAGTAAACAATCAACAGTATCATTATCATCATAATCCTCATTGCCCTCATCATCAGTATCATCATTCAGTAGGCATTGGAATGGAAGGTCTATTGATACAAGTTTTTGTTATCTTAAAATTTAGTTAGTATGCTAACCAGGGCACACATTGGGACAATGCCCTTTATTTTTTTATCAGCACTATTTGCATATGATGATATTAAATATAAAATGCTATGTGGTTGTTGTAGGTCAACATTTCTTTTCTGATGTGAAAGATCCAGCACTTGATGAATTGGTTAGTTCAGTTCAAGAAACCCTTAATGAGTTTGTGGAAAACAATGCCTGTGCATGGGCACCTCAGATTGTGAAGGTAGGGGAGTTGTAGTTTATGTGCATTAATATAATTTTGTTCTGAGCCTCTGTAACAAGGCTGTAAATTATTCAGAAATTGAAAATTGTTTCTAGAGAGCAATGAAATATAGAGGTCCCTTTCTGTCAAAAGACATTTTAAAAGTTGCTTATCTTATTGCATTAATGCTCTAATACATAGAGAACATTTTAATGAGTTTTAGAATTGCTACTTTTGTGAAGAGTACCATGGCAAGGATTTGAATCTATAAGCCAAATCATCTAGGTATATTAGTTCATTACATAAGCTGTGGTAAGCCAATCATAACATCACTAATTCTCGGTAGCTACTGTATTGCTTTCCAATCTTCCACCAGTGGGCATCATGTCCAGCTCTATGCAATATTAGTGGTCATCAGCTCCACATGTTATGAGTTTAGTATAGATCTATTGACATTCAAAGCTCATTGTGATATGTACATATAGGGGTATTGTCTTTTTGTCAATTTTGAACGAGTGACAATGTTAATGCTAGCTAATATCTGTTGATTATTTATTATTGGAACTGTTATTAAACTGTACCACCTGTCAAAGAATTACACTACCTTCCTACAATCTTCCTACTTCATAAAGTTTAGGCTTTTGTCTTAAGATTTCTGACATGATTGAGAGATTACTTTAGCTTCGATTATCCAAGGTGTGATTATTGGAATATTGGAAAATATCTGTCTGTTTTGCAATAATAATCCTGAGCTTTGATAATTGCTCTCTTGTACATCAATACCATCTTCAAATTAGGAGGAAAAAGACATACAGCTTTAATGAATATCTTATCATATTTGCAATGTTTACGAATGTTTGACTTTAATTAGTTTTATTGAGAGAATTTATCTTTTTTGATAAGCTTCTTCACCATTCTATTTTGTACCTGACTGTTACTCTTCCTTTTTCATATTAACTATTCATTGCCTTGTAGTGGTCAGTTACAGTTCTAGGAAAAATCAGTGGACAATATGGAATTTACAGGGGTATAGCAAGTTTTTTGACACATTTATTTAATCTGTAAATGCCAGGAACAAATTTTTTGGAAGAATATGGGGAGTAGGGCCATTGGGAGTTTTGACACACCCAAGAAGGTCAGAACTCTATTAAGAAAGAAAAAGCTGTGAATGCTGAATAGGGAAGTCCCCTTACTGAAATCTGATATTCATGTACTACCCAACATTTGTTACAAAATGTTATGAGTGAGCTACAATTGCCCCTGTGCTCCCTCCCCAAAGTGTCATTGGCAAAGTCCTTTCAAGTTTTTGAATTTTATATTGGAGATTTTTTTATTGTCAGATGAATTACCCTTGATTTGCCTTGTGTGTTGTGCATTCATTATGGCCTTCCTCCATATTCAATTGAAAGATGATAAATGAATACAGATTTAAATATTTCTGCATGAAAGGGACAACCTGCAATCTTTTTAGGAGCAAAGGCATTTGGGTTTTTGTAATCATACCCAATTACAGTACCCAATTATCTTCCAGTCACAGTGTGACACCTGCCATTAAAATTCATTAAAATACACAACATTATGAGGTATGTCCTTTGCACAATATATAAAGTTTGTGCCACAGATATCTCTAAAAGATTATTATGTTTAAGATATTGGAATCTGTTCAAATAGATCTGGTAGAGGAAACAAAGATCAAAAAGAGGGTACACAACACCTTAAGAGCATATGCATCATGGTGATCTTGTCCAAACCCTATTGTAAGTTCATTCGTAAATTCATGAATTGGTAGGACTTGGGATATTTCCCTGTATCCTTGTCATGATGTATGGACCTTGTGTTACATCAGTTGATAAAACAATTCTATTTAATGAGGCTGAACAGGACAGTGTAATACTTTCCGTGCATTTGTCAGGAGTGGTTTTTTCTAATATCTCATAATACAATAGGGTTTGACTTACAAGGCACATGTATGTTTCATTGATGTTTTCTCTAGAATTTGTTTGCCACATTTTATCAAATTGAGCAGGGCTCATGACTAAGTTGAAGTGCATCATAATAATTAATACCAATTTATACCAAATTATACTAATTTATACCATTTATACCAATTTTACCAATTTATATTAATTTATACCAATTTATATTAATATATACCAATTTATACTAATTTATACCAATTGATACTGGTCAATTGATACCAATTAATACCATACCATTTAATATGCGTCAGTCTTATATGGTGAGAATGGACACAGCATGTACTAAAATAGGATCAAATATTTTATGAACAGCCTTTTGTATTACTTTACCTAATTTTTATCACGTTAACTCAAGAAACCCGACCCCCAGTGGTGTTGCATCTTCCTTTTACTTATTATTTAAAGAAATAGATGGCTTTCAGAATCATTGTGATACTGATTTGACCAGTTTTCGGCCAACCAGTCAGGTATTTAGAGATGAAGTGGCACCCCTAAACTCGTGGGATTCATAGTCTTTCCTGTTACATTTGATGCTATACTTTCATTGGGAAAGATCATAGCTCTTCTCAGAAGGATTAGAAAGTATACAACAATGTAATCATATGGAGACCATACATGTTGTGTTTTTACTTATGGAGGAATTTCAATGTAATATGTGTATTTTGGAATTGCTTACTGCAGAGTTTTCCAAGCTTAATATCGATGGAAGACTTCAGTTATGGATGAACTGCTCAGGTTAGTGATGTTTTCTCCAATCAGTTGCATTCTGATTTTTCCCAATGGTAATAAATCCAATGCAGATAGTGACAGGAATCCAAGTCAGTGGTTGTATCAGTTCCATTGAACATTGTTTGAAGTGAATATTCACTAACACACTTCAGGTTTTCCTTTTTATATCTTAGATGGGATGCCCAGACACAATGATTCAGTAGTCACATGTTTGGCATCACCATCATTTTGATTATTTAAACACTTCTTATCAGGTATGAATTTTGTTTGATATGGTTTGAAATTGTTTACACCAGAATTTATATCTCGCAATTTAATATCTCCTTGACTTGTACAAATTTTAACAAAATCAATATCTTTGTGGCAAAGAGGGTAACTGGTAAAATGTCATTTATCAGCCTATCAATAACAATCTTAAAATCTAGACTTTTTGCATCAAGGAGATTTAGAAGAGAAGAGATTTCTGCATTATATTTGATTGGCGTAATGCCTCTCAAAAAGTCAGAGGACTTCAGAGTTGATTGAAGGAAAAGTGTTTAGTCATCAAGACGTCAATATTGTGATACCAGAAATGTTTTCCTTGCGCATAGTTAAAGCTTTATACAGTAGTTCTGACAGTGTTGAAAGTTTGAATAGGTACTAGAGAAATAGAAAAGTATGTCGCCAGTGGGATTCGAATCCGGGGGTCACCTTGCTCAGTTGGTAGAACGCATGCCGCAAATGCATAGGTCATGGGTTCGAATCTCTTTGGTGACATACTTTTCTATTTCTCTTGTATCTACTTAAAAATACCAGGAAGATAGTCATGCCATGGTGAACAATTTGTTTTTAGCGTAATGATTGTCAGTTTCACTTAAGGATCATGAAAATATTATTTCTGCCTCATTCAACAGCTACCAGACTTTTATTGGAGATCTCCATTGGCTGTTTTGCGCAAGTGTAAGTAAGCATTTAGAACATCTCCATTTGACCATTTTATACATTGCTCCTTTGGAGAGTTTCCAACGCCATGGACGAGTCTTAATAATGCACTCTCCTGCCATCACGTGTTCCGTCGAACGCTAACAACTGTTTCATGTCTCCCAGCTCTAACTTTGCCATAATCCACTCTAATATCATTTTAGTACTTGTACTGGTATTCAAGTACGTGTTGCTCTTTCACCTGCCATTTTTCATTTCACCACAATAAGCATCATTCTGTTCCACCTTCTCGTTGTACATTATGCCCAGTGAAACTCCACTGCTTTGTTCCGATGTAGTTTCACACTGCTGCTTTCTCAGGGATGTTCTGATTTCCCTTATTTCTGCCCGTCGTATATTTCACAATGTAACACTTCAGAAAACCTTTTTCTTATCCTAACTCCATCCAATTCTTTCACAAAATATATTGTTTATTTCCATAAGTGCCTCAGTATTTATCAGTTTCTCATTTATTATTGTTTACTTCAATTTGGTATAATGCTATCCATTTCCTTCAGTACTGTTATGTGATTGTTCATTTTGTCTCACCCTTCTTGAACATAAGCTTGAACACGAAGTTACAAAGTGCAGTAAACCGATTTGACATTAACTGTCACCAGGTTTCTGATGAGATTATTAATTATTTCTAGATCAACTGTTTAATGATTAACAAACTCTTTAAGTTTTATATGAAGTTGAATGTCTGATAGTGTTTTGAATCATCAACGTAAGGGTAACATTGAAATCAAAGGGGGGAGGTATATTTTGGTATGTACTCTGTGCAGCATTGCTGATCGTCTTGATTGATGCAGAACATGATTCAGTGTTTCATCAAGGGATGTACATTTCAGCTTTATTGATTTCCAAACAAATAGCTAAAACTCTTCTTTTGCAACTGTAGCCTTTATGGAGCCTTATAATTTATTTTGCTATATGATTTCAGTGACAATTAGTCGTCTTAGAACATCATGTAAATCCCATATTGGTTCGTTGTTGTATACAGGATAAAGGATGCCCCTGATGCTGCAGTGGAAGACTTGATCCAGACAGCATGCGAGCACAACCCTTTCTTCGACTGGGTTCTTGTTCAATTTTGGTAAGGAGTGTCATTAGCTTGTAAGAATCCGTGTGTTATTAACTGTACACCTTTGCTACAATCCTCATGGACATTGGGTTGTATGTTGCGTCCTGATATTGTACATTTATATCATGTGCGATATGAAAGACTAATTCCATTTGCAAATTGGAAGCGTAGGGTCTGCAATCACCAGATTGGGTTCGGACTGATAATTTGAATATATATTTATGTATCTTTAAGGCTTGTCTCCTTTACTAATCATTTTGCGCTATCACGGAATATCATACAGCAAAAAAAAAAAAGGTTTTGAGATGAGGACGTATGTAAAGCACTACATAGCCATCATGATGATGATCATCAGTATCATTATCATCATCATCATCATCATCATCATCATCATCATTATCAGCTGTATCATCATCGTCAGTACGTTCATCATAATCTTTATCCTCCTCCTCCTCCTCCTCATCATCATTATCATCATAATCATCATCAGCATCATCATCATCTTTCTCCAGATCCTGATGCTTTGAAAATGGTTGCACAACTTTGTTCTTGTATAGCGCATTTGTTGTTTTATTCTTTGATACTTAGGAGCGAATCCCAATTTTTTAGTATCTTTTCATAACTGATTATTTCCAATCCCTTCGTCTCAATGATTCTTTGCTAGTTGTTCGTTTCCTGATGTTCTACCTAAACGGCTTTTGGCTCATGCACTACAAGAATTCAGCATGCAAGCAAGAGATGCCGAAGTGGTCATTAATATGGCAATGCGGATATTCAACAAGTTAGTGAAGCAACATGAAGAAACACTTGAGAAGGCAGTCTTGGAAATCTTTCGCGTAAGTTTATTTATCTAAGACTCGCAGCTTATTGATGTGATCATGTAGATTATTACTGTCAACTCCAATCGTCATTCAAATAATATGCAATCCGTAGTAAGTATAATAACTTTTAGGAGAGTATGCTGGTCTCCTGTAATCGCAAGAACAATCTCAGTGAGAAAACGTGATAGAACGAGGTATATTGTAGGTAAGAGACTTCCAACTGTTTCCATACCAATTATATCGCGAAATCTCACTTGCATAGTTTTAATTATGACATTGCACTGTCACCATTTTGTACGTTGGATAAATTATGTGTGGAGTGGGGTATGAAAGGAGTTGGATTAAGGCATAACTATTTGATCAAGTAGGACTGCAATACGTCAAGGTGGGAGAGGAAAGGTTCGTCCATCCCCATGGACTAAATCCATGACAGCCCCAGGCTAAAGACCATTGGTATAAATTATCAGTGGTCATGTTAGTTCCTTTACTAGAGCCCCTTGTCATGATGAGGGAGAGTTGCCCGTTTTTCAAACGGCTAAATCATAATTCAAAGTTTTAGATGTTTATGTTCTGTTTGCTCTATAATATTTCTTGAGCATGAAATTAACACGATAGTGCTTCACCTTTTCAGTGGCTAAAAATTGGGACCTGGATGTAATCATTAAAAGGCACGTAATCACAGGGTGCGATTTCAATACATTTCAATAGCTGCGCATCCCTTTAAGAAAAGGGATCCCATAAAGAGACGAACATAAAATACATATAGTGTGTTGTTCATCTTACATTTCCTGGAACCGTATGCAGAAGTCATTAGTACAATTCAAACATACAAAATGCTGCCAGTTTCGCATTTTAGGGCACAATAAGGTGTGACTCAGGGGCTCCTTTACGACCTTCGCCTTCTGATGTTTTGTGTGCGTATTTTTTATGTCTGTCATAAACTTGTTATAAATGCTAAGTATTACAATCGTTATGAAGTTTCTCTGCCCTTTTTAACAGGAAAGTATACTGAATGTAGAACGGTCTAAAGATCAGGCTCACATCGCAGACTGTACCATACCCTTTTTGCTTCATGTTGGCAAATTGTGCTCCACCCTTGTCGATGGAACAGTAGATCGATTCCTCAACTTGTGTAAGTCCTTTTACATGTTGTTATTGCAATATTGCATTTGCATTTAAAGGTGATAGAAAAGTCATCTACGTTTTTGCGATTACACCGTTCATATGTATCCGTCTTTGTGCTCTTCAACCAGAGAGGCTATTAGTAGCTGAAGATGAGTACTGTTTACAAAATTGCAGAATTATAGGATTTTGGGTAGTGTCAGCCAATTCCCTATGTATACACTGTACCATGTTCCCTTTACGTCCTTTCTAGTTAATGGTTTCTGGTACATCTAGGCAAGAGACCATACAGTTACCACAAGCATCTGTATCTACCAGAGTGCCAGATTGTTAGCTACCCAATCAATTTTATCCCTGTACCAGCCTGGTTTGCATTCCGTTCTCTTGGTACACTAGCGAGAGTATCTTTACTTCGTCTAAAATTGTACATTGGTTTTACATTAATATGTCTACGATAACCCTTACGTGCAATGTTTATATGAACGTATTTGGTTAATTTAGTTCATGCTTTCATTGTATGTAAATATTTCATCAACATACTTTGCCGTCTTTCGTATTTTTTCTCGATAGTGACACCAGATGCTCTTTCAATGTTGAACATACAGTCAGAGAAGAGAGATAAGGTGCTGCAAAAAGGGTACTGAAATTTCTATTAAATGCTTAGAGAGGAAGCGAATTTTGCCTTGATTTTAAAACTTATTTTAGTATTCTTATAGATCAGATAGCTGATCAGATTTTGGATGTATTTGCTTGATTCTGCAGGTAAAATAAGACATGTTAGTTGTTTATTTTCTTATTTAAGAATTAAACAGTCCTTTACGTCTTGTTGCTCTACTCTTGAGGATGGAATGGAACCCATCCATAGTCAACATTTTCTTTTATTACTGAGCACATAAAAGCCACACACACTTCCTGGCGTCACAAATAACTCCTAACGGAGGTTAAATATGTCTTAGTGGCACTATGCTACGCCGCTGAAAAACAAACCAGAGTTACATCCCTTAAAACATATTGCACAGCAATTTTCTGAATGACTCCAGACAATTCAATGTGAGTAGTGTCCTGCGTGCGAACCGAGCAAAGATGTTAAGTCACTGAAGGCAAATTCTACGGTTAGGGTGACAAGGGGTTCTTAACCATTATCTTTAAGAGGTGCATGTATTGTGGTATGGTGACATAAATCTGGAGTGAAGCCACTACTTCTGTCAGAAAGGGGTAAGCTTCTATGTGTATTAGACATAGATTTCAGATTTATGGAAGAAACGTATCGGGCGTTAGCGCAGAGGTTTGGGGAATCTTCATTGTCTAAGCTTGCTTTATTTTCGTATTTGTGTTTCCACTGTTAAATAATGTCACTCAGTTATGTGTTGAGCACGTCATATGCCTGTGTGTCACTGTATTTTGTTCAGCGATAAATACCTTAGTAGGCAGATAGCTACTTTAGGCAATGCTTATAATTTAATAGATTCACAACATTTTTGGCGAAGTTTCAAATGGTCATGATTATACTGTTGCATGGACATAAAATAGCTGTTCTAAACAAACTTTCGTCTTTTTTAGGATGTCATCCAGAATCTTGGAAATGATTGCAAAATTAAACAATGGTTCATATAAAGTACTTCAGTTCTTAATCAAGTTCGCAAGTGGAGCAGAACCAACTCTAGGTATGCTATCTTAGACCTAGTTTAAATTGGTACGGTTCCAAGCGATTTCGGATCCAAATGGGTGAAGATCTACATAAGTTCGGAGCCATATGCGTCCAAATCCCCTTCCTAAGGTGGTTTGTAGGGAATCGGATCCCGAACTATCTATGTGGTTTCAATTTGCCAATTGAATGGTCATTCCAGTTGTTATATGAGCTGAAATGGAAAGTTGAAAAAGAACAATAATTGTGGATGGTTAACCTGTTCATTATGGGACGAAAACTGACTATGAATGGACATCACGTCAAAATTGATCTCGCAATGTCAGATTTCTTTTTCTAATTTTCGATCCGTATCAGTTTGGATCCGGACCCAAGTGTTTACACGAGATTGAGGAGAAACTCATCGACTATACATAAGGGATCCCAATATGGGACGAAGAGCAAATTCAGAGGAGCACCAATCCTCCTTGTCACATGTGAACGTAAGGCCTTTCTGTGCCCGTGCTAATGCAAGTCCGCCCTTATTAATACATTGCCGATCTTTGCCCTTAATAATACATAGTCAATCCGTGCCCTTAGTAATACATTGTCAATCCGTGCCCTTTGTAATACATAGTCAATCCGTGCCCTTAGTAGTACATTGTCAATCCGTGCCCTTAATAATGCATTGTCAATCCGTGTCCTTAGTAATACATTGCCAATCCGTGCCCTTTGTAATACGTTGTCAATCCGTGACCTTAGTAATACATTGTCAATCCGTGCCCTTAGTAATACATTGTCAATCCGTGCCCTTAGTAATACATTGTCAATCCGTGCCCTTAGTAGTACATTGCCAATCCGTGCCCTGATCTTATAAAAACCTCTACTGCATTACCGTTGAAAAGCAAAAATTTTCCTAATGAAAAAAAAAAAAAATAATGACATCAGGACTAAAAGAAATGATAACGTATATGATGAGGTTTCTACTCCCCTCAT
>JAAAKL020014935.1:0-11722 GCA_010016065.2 Carybdea cf. marsupialis auct. non (Linnaeus, 1758)
AATTTTACTTGGGACTCAGAGAAAAGTTATGACCATGAATTTCGTTTGTTGCAGGCTTGTTACGGCTACCCCTGGAGTCATGTGTCAAACCATTTGTTTGACAATATTTTGACCCCCCAAGGTATCATCTGGACCTGCCCCTTCATCATCTCCTTCCCCTTGTACACACTCCAGTCCTAGTGTTCGTTCCTACACTGCAGATGGTAAGACCATCTGCCACAATTTCAATTTGCCCCCCCCCCCCCCATGGTTGTACTTTGCCCACTTGTATATTTGCCCATGTTTGCAATTGCACATCTGGGGGGAAGCTCTGTGGGGTGGGGCACCTGGATGTCCAGCACGCCTCTCTTCCTCCCTCCTTTTCCTGAAGGCCTTGCCCTGTTGCTTCCCCCCTCTGCCTTTCTACCGGGACTTCTGAACTCACTTCTGATCCTGACTCTGCCTTTTGACTTGATGGTATCCAGTACGGCTTTCAGCTACTGCCCTCTGCTACTGCTCTTGCTCCTGTTGAACTGGATAACTATCACTCTGCCAATAAAACCCTGATGCATATGCTGCTGTTGAGGCTACCATTTTAGAAGAATTTTAAGTTGGCAATTATGTCCTCCCTCCTGTCAAGCCTCTTATCATTAGTGCCTTGGGAGCTATTCCTAAGCCTGATTCCTCAGAGTATCGGCTGATACAGGATTGTAGCATGTCACCTGGCCAGGGGGTCAACTCCTATATTGCTATCGATAAATTTCACTTTCAAACTCACGATGATGCTGTCTCTTTGCTCTCTCCTGGTGCTTTTCTTGCTAAGATTGATCTCTGCCACGCTTATTGCTCTGTGCCTATTCATCCTTCCAACTATCCTGCCACTATCCTGCCAACACTTCAGCCATGACTTACTTCTATGACACTACTTTGCCATTTGGAGCCAGCAGCTCCCTAAGTATTTTCCATCGCCTTACCTAAGCTGTCAGGTGCATGATGGCTCGCTGTGGTTTTCCTGCTGTCGTGGTGTACTTAGATGATTTTCTACTTGTTGCCCGCACACTTCAGAAATGTTCCACTGCTTTTTACACCCTTCTGACTCTCCTACAGTCTTTAGGCTTCACTATCAGTTGGTCTAAGGTGGTGCCTCCTTGCCAAGCCTTGACATTCCTGGGTATCCACATTAACACCATTACCATGAAACTCTCTCTTCCTGCCTCTAAACTAATGGAACTCCAGTCTCTGATTGAGGATTTCCTTTCTTGCAAGCGTGCCACCAAACACCAATTGCAACAACTTGCTGGTAAACTGAATTGGGCTTGCCAGGTGGTTTTTGGTGGCCGCACTTTCCTCGGTCACATCCTTGACCATATCAATGCTTTCTCCTCCTCTAATGCCAAATGCCTCCTCCCCCTTTCCTTTGCTGAAGACATGCCGTGGCGGTCACAATTTTTATCTACCTTCAACAGCAAATTCCGCATTCTCTCACCTATGCCAGTTCGAGATGTCCAGACTGACTCTTGCTCTCTGGCTGCCAGTGCTTATTTTCGTGGGGACTGGGTTTACACCCCCTTTATCCTTGCCACCCCCCATTTTGCTAGTTTACACATCAACCTTAAAGAGACCCTGGCTATTTTCTTTGCCGCTGTCCGTTGGGCTCCTCACTGGGTGCATCACCATATTATCATTCACAGTGATAATCGGTTGGGATTATTAACAAAGGTACTACTGCTAACCCCTTGATTCTGTCTTGTCTCCGCCATCTCTTCTGGCTCCCGGCCACCTTCAACTTACATCTGACTGCTTCTTATGTCCCAGGGGTCTTGCAGACAGTATCTCTTGCCTCCAGGAACCACCTGCACTCATGCGCTTCATAGACCAGCTTGCCTCTCACGGTTCTGTCTCCCCTTCCTCCACCTTTTTGCCTTCCCATATGTCATGCTCTTCCCTCCTATTCCTTCTTGTTAGATACTTCGCCTGCAGCTCTCCTAAAGGCATTGGATGATGAGATTGCCCATTACCAATCTTCCTTGCTCACTGACAGCTCCAAGACTACCTATTGCACGCACCACAAGACCTATCTAGCTTTCTGCGCTTACTTGGGTACCGTCCCTTTCCTGCTGCTACTTCTCAGCTCTGTCACTATGAAGCCTTCCTGGCCTGCACTCTCTCACCTGCATCCACTCCTAACTATCTCAACATTATCTGCCTCATTCACCTTGATTTTGGCCTCCCTAATCCCCTTGCTTCTAACTGGAAATTATCTTCACTACTTACAGGCATCAAGCGTGTACATGGCACCGCACCTGCTCAAAAGCTGCCTATCACTCCTGCTCTCCTCCTTCAACTGCATAGTTTGCTCAACCTTAATTCTAGCTTTGACGCTTCTTTCTGGCAGCCTCTCTTGTTGCTTTCTTTTGCCTATTCTGCAAAGCTCACCTCCTCCCCTCTTCCTCTACTACCTTTGACCCCCTTCGGCATTTCACTAGAGAGGACTTTCAGTTCTCTCCATGGGGCATGTCCATTTTGGTCAGATGGAGCAAGACCATCCAGTTTTGAGAGCGCATGGTCACTATCCCTCTCCCTCGCATTCTGTCCTCTGTCCTGTCTCTGCTCTGCTTAATGCCTTTTCTCTTGGCCCTTCCTCCTCTCCCTCCACTCCTGCCTTTGCCTACACCTCCCACCCCCTAGTGCCCCCACAGGTCCTCACATACAGGGCTTTCATGGGCAGGCTTCACTCTCTCCTCTCTTCCCTTGGCTTCCCACCCACTTCGTATGGCACACACTCCCTTGCCTTTAAGGCAGGTGTCCCCATTGACCTCATCAAGGTGCTTGGGGACTGGCACTCTGATGCTGTCCTCCTCTACCTGAGTGTTCCCCTTGAAGTGCAACGTGCAACCATGGGCAAAGTCTGTCACTACCTCACAACCTCCACCTACTAACCACTCCTACTTTTGGGTTTGGGATTTTATATTTTGTTTTTAAGTAGTTTTAGTAGTAGTGATATTATATTTGTTGTAAGATTGTCGATGTTTTGTATATTGTTTCATGTCAGTTTGAAGAATTGTACCAGTTCCATCAAACCCTTCTTGTGCTTCCTGTGTCCCCCTCTGGTGTGTTTAGGTGAACAATAAACTTCTGTTTATTGTAGTCTAAATGCACAGAGGGGCATTGGGCCAGGAGGGACCGGATGACCTTTGCACTGACTCTAGCCTCATCTTAGTATCGGTCCACCATTAATTGTACTTTGCCCTGACAGAATATAATACAGCTGGCAATCCCATCCGGATTGCATTCTACGGCCTATCAGCTTTGCTACCCACCCACCCTTGCACATTTTCTATTACTGTATCACAAACTTCTTTAGTTTTTTAAGTAGTTTTAGTTTTCATCCTTAGTATCTTTGTAGTAGGGACTTTATATTTTGTTTTAAGTAGTTTTAGTAGTAGTGATATTATATCAGTTGTAAGATTGTTGATGTTTTGTATATTGTTTCATGTCAGTGTGAAGAGCCATACCAGTTCCGCCAAACCCTTCTTGTGCTTCCTGTGTCTCCCTCTGGTGTGTTTAGTCCTCTATTTGGAATGATTTGTTTATTATATCATAACACCATTATATTACAGAGGGGTGGCAAAGAGGGCTATGATATTTAGACAATGCAATCATACTATATAAGCTAATTTTCTACCAAAACATAAATTGTGTTAATCAAGTTTTTATGTTCAGCTGAAACAATGGACCTTTTCTTAAAACACTGAGGGAGAAAATTATGGTTGAAAAAAAAGGCTCAAGGAACATGTCCCAATGCTCATTCACACTTGTAATGAACTCCTATACTTTCAGTTATGCAATCATACCCATAATAAATCTTAAGCCATAAAAGAAACTGACAATAAAATATAAAGCAGTCACATACTTATTCCTCCCATGAGAGGCTGTTCATCTCTTGGTAGGAGTGGGGCATTATCTTGTTCATCCTGTTCCTATAAATATATGGAATTTGGTCATACATATACAAATCATAATGATGTTTATTGAAACAATTTCAGTAAAACTGGAACTATCTATATGATCTGTGGGTCCATCTCAAGGGAGTCAGAAACACTAAAACATCATAATTGCACACATCTAACCTAATTACCATCTACACTTGGCTTTATTTTAAACACAAACATTAATCACAAGAAGACATCAATAAACACAGGGTCAACACTATACTATCTCTTGTTCTTAATGCCCTTCTGCTCCATGATGTTGTTAACCTAGATCAAGTCAAACAGTCTCTGTTAATTAAGCAATCCTGTCATCTTTATAGCATGATTTCATATATCAGCAGCCCAGTCTATGGACAAATGATTTGAGCAAGGCAGAACAACTAAAAGGGTTATTATATAAAACCACAGGACATTTAGTTCTGCATAGTGCACTCTGCTCACTAACTCATTATTTAACACTCGCAATGAATTAATAGGTTTTATGTGAACAAAGAGGAAGGAACTACCTAGTAATGTTCTGCACACCCAACCCAGAAGCACTGTGAAACCAAAACATGCAGAAAATATAAATAACATGATGTTCAACTGAATGTAAAAACGGAGTGGCAAGGCGCATGGATAATTTGAGGGTGATGTAGATCCTTACAAAATGATGATGTAAGAATAGGCTCTTCATCTTTTATTCCTCTCTAGTAAGAGTTAATCCAATACAAAAACATAGCAACTACTTAAGCAGTAAGCATTCCAATGAAATGGCAGTGGCATACAGACCAGAGTCACACAGGCTCACAGCCAACAAATGCAACAACTCTGACCATTCAGGATGCCAAGCTATTCCGGTGAAAGAGGCTAACTGATGCCTACTTATTCTAAAGATGTTGCAACATACGAAGTTGTGAATTTACTGTGATAAACCTAAATTCTTGTACTGTGACACACAAACCTTGTCTAACCAGGAGGGAGATTCCCTAACAATGCCCAGCATGAAAATGTAAACGAAGTATTGCAAAGTAAAGTAATTGTATCAAGAGATAATTTTCCATATTTGATTGACTCTAACTAACATGGTAGACTCTACAGAAACGTACCTGTACATCGTCTTCAGTTGAAGACCTTGCATCCACAATATTATTATTCTTGGATTCACTAATATTACTTTCAGCATCACTAATAGGGTGTATTCCTTCCACTACAAAGTCATTAGTACCATCAGATGTGTCTGATGTGAAGGAGATGCGTTCTGGCTGATATATATGCTCTGAATTTGCATCAGAAAGTATTTCATGTTCCTCATCAGGGCCTTTGTCACCCATCTGATATCTGCTGTGTGGCAATGTTGATTTCTGCTGACCTCTGAAAATAACAGTCTGAAGTCCAAAACCAGTACCCCAGTTGTCAGCAATGTTGCTTACTTCTATATCTGATCCCTTCTCTTCATCACTGGCACTATTATCGTCTGAAGACTGCATTGGATCTGCTGGAAGTTTATTATACTCATCATCTGATTCTGTTCCTGACAATGCAGATTTTAATGCTGCTGATGTCATGGTCAGTAACAACTTACTGTGGAGAGGTATGTCAGATTTCACTGGACTATCAGGGATTGACATAGATTCATTTACATCTTGATCACGTTCTTGGTTAGCAATGTTTGATCCAGGGGATAAAATACTAAAAGAAAGCAACAATAAACAACCAAGCAGGGAAGACGTAAACTCTATGCATCTAATATTTAAACATATGGTTACACAATAATTAAATGCCTGGGCAATTCCAGCCCTCAGGGTTGAAAAATTTCGAAAAATTTCCTTCGAAAAATTTGACAAATAAATCAAACCTGACTTCCTTCCAAGTGCCAAGCTATGTGCTATTTCACAACCAAAATAATCCATGTTGTCTGAATTTAACACTATGGATGATAGTCTCTTCTTGTAATGCAAATCATGCACATAGAAATCAAGAGTCAAATGTCCACGAAAATGTTTGCAACATCAGAAATAGAGTATAGATAGAGAGGACCATTTTAGAAATTCCTTGAATATTTTTTTTAAGCTTCAAGACAATTTTGATAAAATAAAGTACATCTTGATTACTTTCCTCAGTTCCAAGCAAAAAAATTATTGCCACATACATATGCAGGGTGATCAGTGCTTATTAAATAGAAGAGTCTAATGCCCGGTTTTTGCAAATATAACACAGACCATACATCAAGGAAAATATATTTGTGTGCAAAACTATAACAAAGAATTGGCATTTTTTGCAATTATTTTTGCACTCCCAACAACCAAACCTTGAACTTGAACCAAACCTTCAGGTTGCGGAATTCTCAGGTTAAAAACAACTGCTTTTGTACCAGGATCTAGGAGTGCTTCTTTGGGAAGTTAAAGGTCTTATATTTATAAACAAATGTGCTAATAATTATCTTAGTATCAATAACAAGACTGGTAAGAGGCACTGCCTTTCGTTTCAAACGTATTTATCAAATTGAATTGCTAGTCTAACACTAGCACATTCTAAAAATGATGTAAGCCTTCCATAAAGGGCATAAATGCCACTTACCTTTGTTCATAGTCAGTTTTAAGGCTTTCAAGCTGATTGTGTTGACTTTGTAACAGTTTCTGCTGACTTTTATACTGCCTATCAATAATGTCTTGTTGTTGTTGTTGCCATGCTCTTAATTGTTTGAATCGCGTGAGTAAATTACTATTTGAAACTTGTGCTGCCATTATATTGGTAGCCTAAACTTCCTTTCCACAAGAGGCCAAGATGGAAGCTGTCATAAAGATATGAAAGAACGCTTTCAAGTTAGTTAATAAGTGTTTTGGATAACAATTTACACAGATCAACCCGGCCGCCCGGAATAGCCTTGTTGAAGCCTAGCCTAGCTAGCTATCCTATAGGTACTGACTAGTCGACTACGAACGAGGACCTTAGCCTAGGTACCGGTACGGTATACCGTAGAACAGTACAGATATATAGAACTATTTATACACCATACTACCTATTTACATATCAAATAAAACTAACAAAAACAAAAACTTGCACGATAAATAGGCTGATCCACTCATATTGAGGGTAGTTGCATGCACATCATGCTGATCATATCACTTTAACTTATAAGGCCCAATTTTTTTATGTTGTTAAATTACTGCAACGGAAAAAAATGGCCATGAAGTATTAAGATAACATTGTTTACATATTCTTTACCGAACAAACAAGGTACACTTGTAATAGAGTCGATATTGATATTGTAAATAAGCTTACCGGTACCATATACCAACACAAAAATACCAATGCACTACAACTGTCACTGAAGACTGTACTGGATTAAAGTCGTCGATCATTCCATGTTGTCTCGAAATGAGAATATTACTTCAAATTTTTTTCGAGAAAACGTGATTAAATTTGTACATGACTTTATTATATTCCTTCTCTTATTCTATATGCTTGTATGCCTCTCTAAGCCAAATGCTTTGGTCTTTCCATGCTCCGCCTCCAGCATAACATGAGATCCCGCCAAAATTTTGAAAAACTATGTCTGGAAGAACGGGTTGTAATCTGACCGAAAACATAATGGCGGCTAAAGAACAAATAGAAATAACAGCCTCAACACAGTATGTCCACAGCATGATTTACTACTGTTGAAATAATAGGGATATATTTTGAGTGATAAGTTAATAAATGAAAATGAGCGTGGAATGGGCGTGCCGGACCAGAAATTACACAAGAAATCATCTGTTTATCAATGATATAATATTTTAACATTGTGTAGACCGAAGCACAGTTGGTATTGCTCTGTCCCAAAGAAAGTACGAAGAAAACTGGTCTGTCGTTCCATGGAAACAAAAAAGTGGTAATGAGTAAAATTTTCTGTTTCTTCTTAAATCAGTAGCTTAAAAACTGCGTGGTGCTGGTGCAAAGCTAAGTAATAATTAGATAAACTGGAAATCGGACTGTCTACGAACAATCTATTTACTATTTTGTCGGAGATTGATAAGATCTACGATTACCTCTCAAGAAAAGTGTTGCCCACCTTCGTGATAACGATATCAATTCCCTCGACTCTAGAGTAATGATCAATTTTTTAACTTTTAAGATTAGGTTACACTTCAACAGTAATTGCTTTCAAAGTTTATGTCAACTTTCAAAGCACAAGTGCAAGCTGTTTACATTTATTCGACAAAGTAGGCTTCAAACAGGATAAGAGCAGACGGCCGACGGCCAAAGTTATACATCATTAATGATGGCTACTGAAGGAGCTATTGCTATGATAGCAATTGCTTTTGTCGCGAAGAGAAAAGGCGAAAGAAAAAAGAGATGCCACGGTTAGGCCTTGGTTAGGTGAGAGAGACCTAGATGGGGCAACATCATATCTCATCATCATCATCATCATCATCATCATCATCATCATCGTCATCATCATCATCATCATATCATTGAGGCTGCACGACAAGAAAATTATTCACCTCTTTCTTCAAATGAACAATCAAAATTTTGAGGGACTACTTCGGCTTGTTACTCCGTTCTTGGTTAAAAAATAGCAAGACCTCAGTGATCCCCCAAAATAGCGTTGAAATGGTCCTAACACATTCCTGAAAAATTCTAATTCGATCGGCTGATGCAGAACACTTCAAGTCGAAAGATCAGAAACCATTTTTGCAATCTTTTCAATGGTACAGGAGCCTCACCGTGACAAGAAAATGTATGGAGTAAAATAAGAGCTGGGTTTGTAAGGAAATTTTGTAAGAAGGGCAATGCGTTTTGCAAACAGGAATGCTGAAAATACTTCTGATCGCTCCTTGTATCATGCTATGTGGTTTTGCTAGTTTTAGGTAAGATATCATCTAATTTTGTCCAGTTCCCCCTGGTCTCAGGACATGGCCGGTCTACTAAAGGCGAACCAAATGGCCTTTCCACTATCCTAGCTATATGTCATCATGTCTTCCGTATAACTACAAGCGACGCGCATTTATAACAAACTGTATTACTGGAGTCCAAATTTTATAGAGTTAACCTTTGTGTGATGCTTACTTGAAGAAGCAAGGTCAACCAACTCAGAGTTGAATTTTTGGTGGTTGGGGCAAGATCAGGGCCTTTTCCTCCCATTTCGTATTTCTAAATAGATTCTTGGTACCGCTAAGTTGAATAGAGAAAAGGACATGTCGAATTTCGTTTTGTCCAAGCTTTTTGATTGATGATCTTCAGGATATTTACACCGATATTTAGTAGGATACAAATAATCAAGGCTTTATAGCATAATTACTACAAGTTGAGTACATAGAAAATAACATCAATACAGTAACAAACACTAACAACTGAACTGCTAATAAATGCATGAAAAGTAGGAGAAAATCTTATGGAGATCAAAACAAGGAGAATAGAAGGGAAATGAAAAGTAGAATGTTGATGAATACATACAGAATAATCATGATAGACGATACAATACATAGTTCACAATAGAAACACGATAACACATTCTACGAAATAATGAAAGGTTGATAACAAAATCGTCTCCATTTCTCTTTTCCTGCCCTCTTTCTTATTTACAAACGTGGTGATAAGAGAAGCCTTTCTCTATGTCTTCTTTATGCACGGCCATGCTAATGGAACGATTGCGCTCAAACTTAAAAAATGCCTCGTTGGTAAAACATGAGAGGACTTTGTAGTGGGCTGATATTTCAGGTGGGTGCGGGGGCTTTAGGCTGCGGAAAGAAATAACTAAAGCTAACAGGAACTTGATCCTGACGTTGTCTACAGAAAAGAACTGAAACGATGATGGCTAATCGTTGCTTCTAAAACTAAATTACATCATTGACTTCCACGTATCCTTTTAACATTAATTCATCCAAGGCAGCACCGAATATGCTAGCTAGCTAGCCTATAATTACAGTACTTACGCCATTGGATATCAAATTGCAACAAAAAAAACAAACAAAAAAAGAACTCCTTATGGCTTCGGGAAGAATCTAAAATGCTATTTTCTATTGACTTCCCATTGATGGCAAAAACACGCCCACATTACTGCATTCACCGAGATACTTCAAATGTTACACCAGCTCAATCTCTTAGCCATCGGATGCTTTCAGGTGATCAGAGGTGGATGGATGTAAGCGCATTACCATTTCAAAACATATATGAAAACAAGGTTCGAAAAAAGAAATTTAAAATCAAAGGTGTATTTAATCACACATGATATCCAAATATCCCTGAAAATGAAAAATCGCAAAATCACTTTGGCCATACGTTTTTCAATAGAAAAATTACGTGATGCTGCGAGAAATGTAATGGAAAGGTAAGTCAGTAGCAGCTTGGTTGTTTGTATTGCTACCTGTGTAAAAATAGAGAGCCAAGCGGGGAATCATTTAATGATATGGGTGTAAAAGAAGACACATGGTATGGAGAAGGTCACGCAATGCTACTAAAAATATTTGTGATGTAAAACTTTAGTATACTACAAAATAGAACTGTAGTAATTTCAGCAAAGCTTTTCACCGATTCTCTTTACACCGAATAAGACAGTCACAATTATATGATTGAACAGTATTTGAGGGCGGCGGCGCGACAAGGCGTGACAGAAAGGCACGATACAAGTTGCTGTTAGCGTTCTGCACCGTTCCAGTATATATATTATATCAAAAGAGGGATCACAATATCCGATGGCAATAGCTAGGCGATAGTCGGTTGAATTCTACAAAAGAATTCCTACAGCAGATCCAGTAGCAATGCTGTCTTTGACTGTTTAAGATTACTTCAGTCGATCACAACTGATTAAACCAGCCGAAGACTACTGTATATATGGCATACTAAAATATTTACGGAATGTACGATTTCTCAAGAAGGTAAGCGAAAGTGTGCTGTGTGTTACATTAAATACAGTGTGATCTAGCTTGGTTACAAATGATGAGGCAAGTATCGGTACATTTGTCTTACTCATGCACTATTGTACTGATGACTGTCGTTCAGAGTATGAAAGCAAATGTAGTAAGATCTTGCAATAATTGTGACGATTCAAGTCAAAGAGTAATCATGAGAATAATATTTTTGTAATGATTTAATCATACGAAATAACTTTCTCGACACAGTCCTAGTTCGTTTCCTGAGAGGTTACGAGTACGTTGGCAACTTCCGTTCAACAAGCGTAACTCGACCATCTCACAAGTAATATAAAGATAAAGCAAGGTCTTAAAATCACATGAGATGAGGTTTGTACGACGCCAACATAAGCAGGGAGCATAAATGGCGTAACATCTAACCTTACGTCAGCGTTGCACAATATTGACGATAAGCAGAAAATACGCACAGTAGAATTCTAAAGAGTCATATCTCTTCCAGGCACATTAAAAGGCACTTTCCACAGACGGTTTCCCTGCACTTTTACAACTTAAATTTGCCGTCGATGATTCGGATGAAAAAGATATTTATACTTTTACCAATTCCAACAGCTTTCACCGTGATAATTTTAAAAGCAACAAATCTGTGATAATAGATCTGGAAATATGAAAGAGTATTTTATTACCACGACACTGACATCCCAAGGATTTATTGTGAGAGATTTGTGAACGGAGTGCTCTGATGATCAAGTAAAGACGTGAGATAAGACATTCAATTCACTGCCAAGAAATATCTTTAAGTTTACTACTCGTTATACATATATATAATCGGGATCGACTAGCCAGATTGTCGACTTTACTATTGCACTATTTAGTGCAGTGGTAAAGTCTTTCGTTTTCGCACTAAATAGTGCAATAGTA
>JAAAKL020014936.1:0-11721 GCA_010016065.2 Carybdea cf. marsupialis auct. non (Linnaeus, 1758)
CACGAAATAGCGAATTCATTTTGTACTTAAAAGCATTTTTCGTCTGACACTCCTCAGAGTACAATTCGTCAGAAAATAACCTGAAAAGGGAATCAACGAAATTTTTTACCCAACTGTGTTCTACTAGCTGGCCAGTCAGAATTCTGACTGCCAGATTGCCCAACTGTGTTCTACAAGGTAGCCAGTCAGAATTCTGACTGCCAGATTGGTCTTACTTTGACCAATCAGTGTCCGAGAAGCTGAGTGGTTAACCGAAAAGGCCCAATCAGAAGACAAATTCTTTTTGTCTACAAAGCAATGGTTTTTTTGCTTTGATGTGAATGGATTCTAGAACGGCCAAGTGAAAAGTTTTGAAATAAAGAAAGAAAACAAGAAAAATAACTTGATTTGTCACACTAAATTCGACATAACACCGTTTAATACAAATCTCGATCACAGAATAAATTGCAGAATCCACTGTTCGGGACATGTTTTCTTAAAACAAACGAGTAATTCAATAAAGGAAAGTTTTGAGAAAAAAGAGAAGGCAACATGACTCAAGAGGATGAAGTTTATATAATGAAAAAGTATTAAAGATTTAAGAGCTGAACCTGAGCAAAGGTGACCCAATTGATGAAACTGTTTAGGAAGAAAACTGGACCAATCGACAAACCACCAATATGGAGACAAGGAGAATAAGGAGCTGAGGAAGAAGAAGGAGAAAAAAGAAAGAGGAGAAGAAAAGAAAGAGGAGAAGAAAAGAAAAAGGAGAAGAAAGAAAAAGGAGAAGAAAAAAAGGAGAAGAAAAGAAAAAGGAAAAGAAAGAAAAAGGAAAAGAAACAAAAAAGGAGAAGAAAGAAAAAGAAGGAGAAACAAGTAAATGGTTAGAGTCTAATCAGTTCAGTAGGAATTAAATGATTACCCACATTTGATTAACTCAGCAAAGTTGTCGATTCCAGAATAAATGTAGGTTTTACGGAAACGTTAAAAAGCGTGTTTAAAATTTACTCTGATCGTTGAATTTGGTAATACCATACCTTTGGCATGGTTGCAAAAATGAACTTTTTATGATGAACACTTTCATGCAACATTTCATAAAATTCTTTGTCTGTTCTACAGTATCGTAACATGCCACATTATTACAAGCCACTATATTTGGAACAAAAAGAGTGGAGTCAAAACTTTTCAAAGGCAACTGAAAATGTACAAATAATGATAATATTCTCCAACCACTTGAATTTGTATTAGAGAAGAAATCAATGGCTTATTTTCTTAGTCATATTTCATTAAACTGTTCTATTCTAAGAGTAAATGTTCTGTCCACTATCTACGAGAGGTGACGAACACGACTGCTCCCTCTGCCCCACTTCATAGTGTCAATATCTTATATTTTGCTAAGTCAATACCAATAAGATACGTTGAAGCATGCACTGAAAACTGATTGCTGGTGACTCGAGAGGCAAGCTATAAGATGTTAAAACAAATGGTGCCCAAGCTGAATTAAAAAATGGGGCGAGATCCAAGTAATTTGGAAAGTCATAACCAGCTTCTGTAAACAAAACATGTAAATCCTACATTAATATTTTTCCAAAGATATGGCTCGCTCAATTTATAACGGCGCGGGTAAAGAGCGGCAAATTTCTCATGAAATACGGGTTAACGTCGAAGTGTTAGTTGTAAAACTCCTTCATGTGAAACGTGTTACTAATTTTTAAAGCGGCATAAGATCAAAACCATATCTTTTCATTAGCAGGTGGCAGAAACCACCTAAACTAAAACCTAGATTATTCAACAAGCATACTTATTTAAGTGACTTCAATTTAGGACGTTTAGCCAACCTTTGGTCACATTAAAGGGGTGCAAAGTCGCTACTCTTTCATGAATAATTGCTAGGCTGACGTCATTCGCATCCACTTTCCCAAAATGTTATCTAAGCATTTTCTACCTAATCATGCTGTTACGGCCTTGCTGAGAGTGTTTATGAGAAATTAATATTGTCCTGCGTTCTAGTATTTACAAGAAATGTAAAGAAAAGTTCGGCAAAGTGGCAATCAATAGCAAAGTTGAGAAAATTATGCAGAAAATTGGTTGATCAATTTGCTTTTTCACATCATTAGTCTCAAGAATGCAACAATTCTATCCTTCAAAGATTTATAAAATACTAATTGTGACCCCAAGATTTATGATTTGCAGGCATGATTAAAGAAAACCGAAGCCTTTTTTGTAAACGGAACGCAAAATTAATGTTTGAAGAGATACTAGAGGAAAGTGAAAATGTCACCATCGGGATTCGAACTCTGGCAAAAATTTATGTTATCGAGTAGTAAAGAAAAGTTGTAGCAAAATGTTTTGTAAATATCTAAACTTTCAACATGTAAAATATTTGCAGATTTTCTTAAAAATTTGATTTGATAAAGCTGTTAATGATGGTGGCGATGGTTTTACTGTGAATTGTTTTGAAAGATACTAGAGAAATAAGAAAATTTTGTCACCAACGGGTCTTGGACCTGTGTCCACGCATTTGTGGTATACCAACTAAGGTAGATGCTCTATTGTATTATATCACATTTCTATTATACGTTTATACATTTCTATTTTACGTTATTTTGTCTCGGACATCGTTGTAAATTCTGAAAGACTCATAAATTTACTCTCCACATTTTACGGTACCATATAACTTGTTTTTCTCTATGTATCACCAACAAGCAAAAGAAGCTGTCATGACTTGGTAAAACTCCTTGACGTCATGGTTTGTTGATCGTTATTGGATGAATTTTCTATGTTTCTAAGTAGTTCTTTTAACGCTAGAACCTCGTTTTCATTTTCGTTTTCGTCTTCTTTCGTTGTTACTCATATCTTAAGTCTTTAGTGAGTTTTTCTACATGTTCCTTCTATGTAATTTATTGTTGTAACCTTTTATCTCTTGGATTTACTTCGGTCACGTCGACCACTTCATTTTAAGACTTCATATTTTGTATAAAAGTAGCTGCGTTTTTCGTGTTTTAGTGACGTTAAGTGGAGTGAAATTAAGTTAAGTGAAGATTGTAGTTGAGGGGGGATTGGGATTGTGTGACATTATAAATGGAGAACATATTTTGAGAGTTTTAGCCGCCGTAGTCTAGTGGGTAAAGAATCGGACTCACATGCCAGAGGTTTTGGGTTCGAATCCCGCCTACCTGATATAAAGACTATCGATTGGGGAAGGCAACGGGAGACCACCCCTATAAATGTGCTCTCTCCCCAGGACATTTCTCACTCTGGCTGGGCAATAGGCTACGCTTGAAATCGAGTATTCCACCCATAAAATCCTGTTTCTTAGCGACTCTCCACAACAGAAGCATTCCTTCTAAATAGTCTTTTCAATGAAATATATGGCTGTTCCCAGAACTCCAACAACATTTGCAATATCTCTACCTTCTCCAATTTCCACAACTCAGATATTTAATGCATAAGCCTACCTTACGCCTTATCATTTCATTTCTGCTTAACTATCCGTGAGTCAAAGGGGCAAACTCGCATCAACCAAGAAACATCAATCTTACTCATCTTTCCAAGTCTTTCTCATCTCATTATCCACTATCAAGTCTGGATTGTTATGTTTTAATGCCTGTTTAGTTTAAATTAGAAAGTCCCGGAGTAGATACAAGTCTCCGATTCAATTAAATATATTTGACTTGTGGTCATACCATATCTTACTCTTAAAATGTCCAACTTCTCACACAACTATTATGCTGCAATGTCTTAGACTGACTTTGTGGCGCTTTAGAACACTAGCTTGCAAAATGTGCAACCATGTTGTCCTTTATTTAAACAGACGATGTAATGGTAAAATTTCTCATTCCTCATGTGGAAGGGTACACTTGTAGCCAAAACTAGCCCCTGGGCTGTTACTATGATACTCCGATCCTCTTCCTTAAGTGCCTCTTTCTTTAACCACCCTCACCTATGACTACCTACTACTTATTTTGTTATTACATCGAAAGTTTTCCTATCTAATAATTTTAGTTCTGCGTCTACTGCATCTACTTGCTACTTCTTTGTTATTATGTCGAATAGTTTTCCTATCTAATTATTTTAGTCCTGCATCTACTCGCATCTACTTGCTACTGCTTTTGTTATTATATCGAATAGTTTTCCTATCTAATTACTGCAGTTTTGCATCTTCCCAATTCAATATCGCATTACCATATCGATCAGCTGCATCTGCGGACCCTTATATTCCTGAGACGCAAGTTTCAATGCGTGATATGTACGATGATAATGGGAATTACTTCACGGTGAACCAATTATATAAGAAATGCACTTGAGATAATTATTCAATCGCTCTACATTGAATGTGCTATCTACTTAACCTCTCTTAAACACTCTTTCTTGACCTTTTCCTCCTTCTCATTTTGCTTCGTCCAAGAATTCCTAAGTATTTAGAACCTGTTTCAGAAATAACATTGCATTTTTTATTCGTTTGACTGTTTCCTGACAAATTATTAACGCAATAAAATGTTGAAAATATTATGTAAGACTCACATGCGAAAACGTAAAGATGATTTGATGAATAACAAGAAAAATAACTAAAAAGAAAGAAAAAGAAGAAAAGTTTAACGATTTTTGCTATTTCGTCATTTGGTATGATTACGCTTTCACTTTACAGACCTCTCCTTTTTCGTCACCAATTATCCACGTAATTGCAACTCCAACTTCCATATTTTTCTGATCTGAGAGCATTGTTACGGTATGGACTCTCCAACTCGTTAAAGCTTCAAATTATCCGTAAACAGCCGATGATGGATCTTTTCCTTGTCTTTACTTAAGCCGCAGCAAAGTTATTCTTCAGCAAAGAAATTATTAGTGGTATCAAGGCAACAACAGAAGGTAGAGGGACTAAACTGTCACCTTAAATATACTTCTTATATATACATTTTTAATTGTTTCACCCTGTTCAAGGCCGAAGCTACTACTAGGAACGGGGTTACATTTACCTTTCGGATGACGGCCTATTCATACTCTCTATTTATGTTATTCATGCTTGCAGTCCCCTCTCTGTCCTATTTCTCAAAACATAGCTTTCCACTTCACGAGAGCAGACGATCGTGGCAGGCAAGCTCTTGGCAAGCAAGCTCAGGGTCGGTTCGACCTCACGACCCACGTAATTTGAGTCGGACACTCTACCACTATTGTTTGCATTTTCAAGGGTCCAACTCCCTCGCTATAAAATTGTTATCCCAACAACTCACAATTGTTCAGAGAAGGCTTTTTATTTTCTTTAGATATACCCAAACATTTTCATTTATAAATAGAGTGTCATGACGCATGCTGTCCGTCAATCCATGTCATATTTTAGATTTCTGTGCCACCCCTTACAATTCCTAATGATCACCTTATCAGTTAAAAGCTGGCCCTTTGTTGCTCCACTACTCGACACTACCACGTGCAACAACCTCTCTGCTTATTTGCTCTTTCTTGTGAAACGTTTAATCATCTCCAACGACAACATCAATACGATTATTGTTCTCGTTTGTTTTTCAAAAAAACAACTCGTGGATCCTAACCCCGCTCTTCCATTAAATATGCAAGAAAAGAAAACGAAAGTTCTTGCAATGTTCCAACGAGAAGAAAAGGCATTAAGCAAAACGTATCATTACTAGTTTTGTCTGTATCCTAGAGAACGTTTAGTGACACGTCATATTCATATAATGTAACTCTTGTTATCATTGAAATTGATGTTAAATATTAATTTTTTTTACATCCCTTGCCAAGCTTTATCCAGCATGCCAAGAACTATAGTCGATTGGTATGCAATTGCTTTAAATCTGATCCATTGCTCTAAATTAGAGTTAGGTATGTCAATCCTTGAGATGAATTGACACAGAGAATATTAACAATTTGTGAAGCTTTCATTCTATTAAGGTCAGGTACGTGAGCATTGACTGCCTACAATACAAAGGTATTGTACGACGTCAATTTTTGTCTAAAAAAATTTACACAAACTATTCATTTAATTATGGCTTTGTTGACCAATTGCTGTTGGTAATCGTTTCTTTCTAAAACAGCAAAGCGGAAATTCCTTTCTACTATAAACAACCATAAATCAATTTCATTTGGCATTTAAATAGCAAGAAATACTTTATCTTTTCAAAAACGCCTTCTTTGCAACACAAGTAAAATTATCTAAAATAGATTTCATGTTGGAAACTGTTGGATAATTATGTATGACGTGTAAAAGTTCCTGATGGGCTTTATTTCATTTGTCCGGTCTCAAGCTAATCCTTGACAATTGATGACGACAAACTCTTTTGTGCATGATAATAGATTGCCGAAAATGGGATATTACGCTCTGATCCCAAACAGTGCTATCAATTTTCATAGTTTTCTTATCTTGTAGCTTGCTCAAGTTCAAGTCATAGAAAAGATTTGCAGCGTGAAGAATCACGATAACTCGTGTAAAGTGAAAAACAGCAATTCATTCTCCCTATCTAAACCTGTAGTATATATCATCGCTCCAGAGGCGAGACTAAATATATGTGGGCACGTATGAGGTCCAGTGCCGGTTTTAGGGGGTCCCGACTGTGCCGTGGCACTGGGCCCCACACCTAAGATGGAAATTGGGGGCCCGGCACAGGTTCATTCAGTACATTTAATGACACTGAAGGTCCCCCCAATTCACTTTATGTCACAGGGCCCCTTTTTTGCCAAACCCGGCAGTGATGAGGTCTATAAATGTTTCTCACGACCCTCTCTGAAACCCAGACGCTTAGCTAGATACCCTGCCTTTGAAGATGACGTTAATTATAAGCCTTTATTGACCTAACCTTAACTATGTTCCCTATATAGATATATGGTCTACACTTTTTTACCAATCAGAGCTCGTAATAATACATTTGTGTTACAAAGGTTGTCTCTACTGTACTTGGATGATTCATAAGACAGATCAAGATAAAGATGGTAACAGTTTCATTTGAAAACAAGCTGGAAACGTGCTGTTTCTGGGCCCAAATTCAATACATGTTTTTTGATAAATCAATAAGAATCTGTCTTGCTTCAGATAGCAAAGTTTCCAAAGGGACGTAAAGCCTAACAGATTATACGTGGCTCAAGCAGACAATAAGAGGCAAAGTTAAAGGACAAGTCTAAATGTGGGGTACACAGCTCCTCTTGCCCCTACCCACGCTTCGTATAACAATGTCGTGGATAAAAGCTGGCACCACAATCCAATTTTGTCCCCCTCTGAAATAGGGAGTGGGGGGAACCCACATACTGTAGGCCCTATATTTTAAAGAGAATAGAAATAATCAAGCTTGAAGGGAGACGAAAAAAAGGTAAAAATGTCACCATGGGGATCCCGGGGGTAATGTTTTCATTTTTTTCTAATATCTCCTCCATCTTGATACCTTTAAATTTCAAGTTTCTCGAAAATTAACACGATCTTATTTACATCACATTGTAAGTTACAGGTGCATTTGAGTAAGTTATCATTACAAAGCCCTTAAAAGATACAAACCAACTCAAATGAGGTATAAAATTAATCAATGATTGTTAAACTATCTTTTTGCAACATGAAACACAACGTTCGAAGGCTTATTAGATGTATGTCTTCCTTCATTAAAACCAAAGAGGATAACGTATTCCATGAATTACTTTCACTTTTGTAAAAAGACAAAAACTTCTTAATTTCGAGGGCATGTAGCCAAGCCCTTCCTCGAACATAAATCTCTAAAAGCACCCAACTTTTAAAATGGTATTAAACTATCTGTGGTTCCTATGGTGTCAATAATGACGAGACTTTACTTATAGGTACAAGAAGCACTACCTATGTATACAATTTGTGTTCTCATTGTGATGCGTAAATCTGTGAAGCTCAGAGTAATCCGTATTTCTCTCCTTCCTTCTGCCTCCGACAAAAACGCTACTTGTATCTACCTGGCACGGCAAGCGAGGTAGTAACCTCTGAAAACAATCAAAAATTGGTTTGTAATCATACAATGTAATAAGTTCTCTCTTTATAATCCATATGACTCTGTGTTTTATATCCATGTCATGCCATTTCGTAATTCGCAATTTCTTAATGATCTATCGAGAATCGGACTATATCCTTTTTCTGTTGGCAAAGTGTTTTTGAGAAGAGAGGATTTGAGGTAATAAGGTTTAACCGATACTAGAAAAATAGAAAAATATGTCACCAACGGCATTCGAACGGTTGCCAACGCATTTGCAGCGTGCGCTCAAGAATTGACTTAAGTGATCAACACTAAAATCATACAACAATAATATATTGCTCTAGTCATCACTTTATTTTTTATTTATTATTATTATTATTCTATTTCATCATGTTACATCGAGGAGCGAATCTGGCCGTTAAAACATGTCCGTGAAGGTACATTCAATCCGACGGGCTTCTTAAGTTTCCGTCTCCCCGATTTCCCTCACATGGATTGGGTGGGCCCCGTGACTATGGTAAAGAGAAGTTGTCAAAGGTTACCAGAGCTGGAATTGAAACCAGGTCGGGGGTTTTCAAGGCAAGCTTTTAGACCATACGGCCACACGCTCCATGAATTAGCTCCTAGTCCTTCTAGGAGGACATCCACCTCTCCGCAATTTTGGCGACCAGCCTCTCTGCGCTATGTGACTTGACCATGGAAGAACTGCCATTCGGCCCATCATACTGTCCACAGCCCACTGAAAGTTGCAAAGTGTTTTTTGAGAAGAGAGAATTTGGCATTATACTTTTGTATAGATGCTAGGAAAATAGAAAAATATATCACTAACGAGACATACTGTTTTCAATGAAGTTTGGGAATGTCCATGGTCTTTCATAAGTAATCGAATGGCGAAGGAAGAAGGCTTTAAGGTGTGAAGCTCTCCTGCTCCATGCAATGAAAGTACTTAATCACAACACGGTTAATATTTTATCTCAACATCTCTAGTTATAGTTCGCTGAAGAATACTAACTATCTGAATCTGAGATACTGATCATTTATGATTGAATTTATTATTAGATGTTTCGTATACCTACCATCAGTATTGTATGTCTTTCTCTTTCTTTGTCTCCGACAGTCGATGTGACTCTATACCCTTTCACCAATATTTTATGGGCAAGAATACTGGCATACTCACAAGTAGGTAGCAGCATTTTAATGGGAAAGAAGATTGGAGTATGATAACTACGTTTGCTATGTTAATACGAAGATATGAAGAGAATCAATATACGATAAAAAATGTTTTAAGCGACAATGATATAATGCCATGAAGATCGCCGTTGGTGTTGCGTCATCGCTTATATGACGTCACACAACAATAAATGGGTTTGTGCCACTGATCTCTAAAAAACACTGGATCGAGCATTCGTCTCAAAGTGAGGTCGGTCGCTGGACGTCATTTCCGTCCCCATCACACAAAGCTTATAAACAATTTTACGTAACATGGCGGACATTCCCGCGCTATTTTAACTAATGGGGGCCAGTGCTCGTGACTAAACGTTTTCGCTGTTGTAAACAATGGGAAGCTCGATCCAGTCATTTTTAGAGATCACTGGTTTGTGCTATAACACTATCCACACCACCATCATCATCATCACCATTGTTCTCGTTTACTTTTAAATCCACTAAATATGTGGTCGCTGGTATGTATCAAGCATATGAAGAGGCCAGTTCTATATACTTATTAGAGGCTAGTTGTCTGCAAATCCTCTTTCATGCACTCCACCTACTTCCTCACCGCCCGTCCCTTCTTTCTCTTCTGTAACGTATACCTTCTGCACACTAGGCTCTTAGATAAGGATATCTAACAACCTCTAACTGAACACTAGAGTCCAGCACGACATTAGATTAATTTCCATTTGTAACGTAATGCTTCTTTTTGACAAAGAGGAGCTTTCATTTGCCTTCTCAAATTTGTTTTGGTCGGTAAGGAAACATCTCCCCGTTGGTTGCCAATGGACGTCACGATTGCTCCTATGTAATCATCATTCTTGAGTAGGTCGTCCAACGGTGCAAAACAAGGAATCATTGGAATTTGTAACCTCTTTCTTATGATGTAGAAAATTAGGAAGAAAAATTTTGTTGTTTGACTATTAATGTTATAAAATCTTAAAAACTAGTTTGATATCATGGATGAAGTTCTTCAAAGCTTTCTGTTTTTGATGAATGTAGTGATTGCAGCTCGGTAATATAGTCATTGCCAAGTTTACGCTGTAGAGAAATAACTAACTGCATCAAGAACAAGAAACTACGGTTCATAGATATTAGGCATGGTCAGATCATGAGCGCGCGCACAGTGGAGTCTAGCGTCTTTTATCGTCTTGTTTAGGATCATCAGCGCAGGCGTAAATGGGTTCTCTTAAGACTTGCATATATCTTTGCTATTGGTCGTCCTTATCCGTGGGCCGAAGAAGGTCCTATAAATCAAAGGGTTAAAACATGAATAAGGATTCATGATTTGCTGTGACCAAAATGTCACCAAGATTATATCAAAAAATACACAAACCTTAGAACTATCGAGGAATTTTTGTATTACAAATGTAACGTTAGGAAACATTAAAGTGGACTCAAGTCGACAGATTATCTCAAGTGATCTACTGAAGTTCAGTGCCCCAATGATACCTTAATGAGATCTTGTAAACATAAGTGGTCCAGTTATGTTGAGCAAAGTAGACAATTTAGTTGATCCAATGGTTTTCAGTAAAGTAGCAAATACAACTGCTCCAATGTGGTCTGCGTAATCTTACGTCACATCGCGGGTAGTGACCGATAAAAGTTCTGTCCTTTTCTTTTGTTGTCCTGATTTTATAGCTTCAAGTGTCTCCCGCAATCAAGCATGATCAATGTTGCAGTCATGAAATCTCTCAGGTAGAACACACTTTAAGAAGGGATTTTACAACAATTTGTTTATTGCCCATATGAAATATATCGGCAATGCGTTCCATGATTGCAAGTACATTATAGACTTCATTGTAGCGGTAATGAAAGAATTGTTGAAAACCAATCAGAGCATTTCTCCATACATTATGACCTCATGATAAAACATTTACTATTACCAGATAGAAACATATTTATCGATGTGTCACTCAAGTGCGATGCAGCGAGTCAGCTCCCTGTGGGGCTTACGTAACAACAAGTGTGTCAGTAGTCAACTTATAAACCTTGCCAAATGGAAAATGCGATGGAAATTGTATGCCTTTGGTGGAGCGGGAGAAGCTACCAAATGGTATGTAAATTTTTATATTGTAATTCATCTTTTTCACTTTTCGCTTTCTTTTCATGTATCTTTACTTACTAGTTATGTTACGACGTCGCTAATGGCCTGTGACGAGTACAAGCGCGAAGCAACAAGATTTGAAGATGACATCATTCGTCACACTTATTTTTATTAATGTAAGCATAATAATTACATAATTTGACTTACATTTATGTAAACCTCAAATGTTCTCTGGTTTTCGCTAGGTTTTATTTAAGTACTGTCGACAATAATTTCAAATGATCGATGAGGCTTTCAGACCATATTTTCTTAATCTTTGAACCTCCCTGAGGAGGCAGTAGAGGACTGCCTCTTTCGTCAGCTTGTAACTTTCGATCTCTTCATTTCTTGTGTTTGATCTGTGCCTTGCACACTGATAATCTCTGACTGTCTGAATCTCTGAATCTCGGAATCTGTATTCTTTCTAAGATTAGTCAATTTGTGGGTGGGTTGTTTTTCTGTGTGGGGGTGGAACCCACCTCTGTTTCTGTGTGTTGCCATACACCCTCCCACAAT
>JAAAKL020014937.1:0-11720 GCA_010016065.2 Carybdea cf. marsupialis auct. non (Linnaeus, 1758)
CTTTTTCAACCATCAACAATGAGTTGTCTTTTGAGATCATTACTTGGATTTTGTACTACAAATAACTTGTTCAAATACAGTAGTTATCTTAAAAACATGAAGAATTTTCGGTTTGATGTAAATGAGATCATTAAGGATTCCGGTGCCAACTTTTATCTTGAACATGTGTGAATCCATGCAGACATTTGAATCACTAATTTAGATTGGAAAGTCTCGTTGAATTAGGGCAAGAAATGGTGCAAACATGACAATGAGGCTTAAGATCTTCTTTACATTTTCTTTACATTGGAGGTGGAGGGTGACTTTCATTTTCTTATCAGTTTTTCTCTTACCCATGCTCCGTTTCGCTTCACTTGAAATCCAAAATTCCAATCACCTTGCTACTCGAATTTGATGACCTCTTTCCGCACACGTCCTTGAAGAATCTATTGTACTACAAAGCACTTCTTTGCAATCTTTAATTGCAACACTTAAGGACAGTCTAAAGTAGTTGTGGCTTCGGTTCTATTGAAGTATGAAAGGAATAAAATAAGTTGCCTGTTGTGACGTTTTAGCTCCTAATTTTCTGGTAATTGCTTATCTACAGAGCTTGAGAAGAAAAACCTGTGTGCCATATGCTCCAGTACGAGATTACAGTAACGTTATTGACTTCTTGGTACCCTATGTGTTGGCTATAAAGACCAGCTTTAGTATGGATTCTAAGACCAATGCAATCTTTGCTGACAACAATGTTTCTATGGAAACTAAGAGGGTTTATACTCATTATCGTTGGGATCTGTACAAACCTGTAAATGAGATGACACACGAGGGTTTGAAGGGGAAACCAGTAAGTTTGTAGTGCAAAATGAAAACTTGCCGTAATAGTGTATGGCCATTTATTGGGTTAAAGGATGTATCAATTATACTGAATTTTTATAGATCACCAGGATTTCACAGTTTTAAGTGGGACAAATTCCTGACCCCTTGTTTTGTCTGTATTTAGTCTGATTGCATTGACTGTATAACGCACTCTTTCTTTCTAACTTTGCAGACCATCCTGCGTTCTTGACCATCCTGCGTCCTTGACCATCCTGCGTCCTTGACCATCCTGCGTTCTTGACCATCGTACGTTTTAGCCGGGCTCAGAACTGTTTTGACCACAAAGAGGTCATTTTATTGAGCCTTAGCTATCCTTAATGCTATGGGGCTTTCCTATCCATGGCAACTTGTACGTATTGCATAAGGGTTGCACACTTTTTATATGTCTGTGTAATCGTACGATATAATAGCTCGACTTCAAGTGACTGACATAGAAGGCGAGGTAACACACAGTGGCCTTGCTTTAATATCCTGGCCCCTGTAGTTGTTAATACATCTGGCCGCAATGCATGATGGTTCTGAAGAAATTCACCTTGATGAATTTCTAGACGTCGCTTTCTTGACCTCGTACTGAGAGTTTAGTAGTCTATAGGTACATCTTGTATGACATGGTGTCACTGCAGCCGTGTTAGCAACTATACACTACTTAGAATAAAATCGCGATTATTGCCCGCAAATTCCCAAATTTGATGTTATGATTACCTTTTTAGGAATTTTTATGAAGTTTTTGAAGTTTACATGCATCCAAAGCCCGGAAGATGTGACAACACTGGCCCTAGTTTAGTAACCCCTGGGTTATTTAAACTTTGCCGATGTTTCACCATTTCACTTGAATTTGCCTTAATTTTCTTTTTCGTCAGTATATTATGTAATGGGTTTTTAATCCGCTTATTTTCACCAGTCCTATTAGTTTTAAGACCTTTTCTATAGATCGCTTATACTAATAAAAAAGAGTCTGTATATATCTATGTACCGATGTGTGAAGTTAGTTATCCCTGTTACCTTAGGTTTCATGCTCTTTTGTGTGACGTTCATCAGCTTGCAAAAACATTTCTTCTATTACAGTACTATTTATTATCTACCTTACTTTACAACTACGAAGTCGTATTATTTTGCTGAGAACGTTTGTGTTCGAAATGCATAAGTATTTGATCATTGCCAAGAAATGCAAGGATAAGTAACACGGCGTCTTCATTGGAAGGTAAGGTAAAAAATGTAGGGAATGAAGTAAGTGCAAATGGTGCAGGTAGTTAGCACGCTTTTATGCCTCAAATACCTCTCAAAAAGCAAAAAATGTCTCAAAACCCTTGATATCTTAAGACGCCCCTAAGGGGGGCATATGCACCTCTTTGGGGTATACTGAACAAAGGATGTGGATTTGAACTTTAAAGCTTTTCCAAAGCTTTAGATTTCACAAATGTTGTTTTCGCTAGAACATTTATGAATGGCATACTTTATATGAAGAAGCTAGACAAGGTTCAGTTTTAAGATTGACTGCAGTTGTAAAGGCCCTTGCACTGGCACTCTACCAGTAAAATGCTGATAACTAATGTAGCTGTAGCCAGTCTAGTAAGAGAAGGACACAGTGCGTATGAACATTTCCAGTGCTTGCATCTTAACATGTACGAAAGCAAACGGAATTGCCCACTAACCTTACCGATATAATTGTTAACTTGTGTTCAAGTACGAGTTGGTATCCTGTCTTAGTGGAAGAGCTGAACTACTCTGAAGTCCCGAATAGACGTGGTGCAGGGAATAGACGTGGTGGTTGGAAATTAAGCGAAGTTTTAATTGTTGTGGTGCCAGGAATTGCCCTGGTGGTTAACATTGCGTAATGCGCCTATCACTCAAAAGTTCCCCTGAGCTGAAAATGGAACGAAGGAGAAAAAAGAATACTCGGAAATGAATGGTCAAACTTTCTTTGTTTTGACCTGCGTGGGTGTGTTTGTGTGTTGGAAGAACACCTCTGCATGTGGATTTTAATCAAACGAGGGGCATGAGTAAGCGTGGTGTCGAGCCATAACGTCTATTCGGGACTCAGAGTACATTGTCGAAAATATTTGGGTGTGACTTTTTCTCCCGTTTAATATACCATACAGTTCAATTAACTGTTGTTTTCTTTTTCCAGCCTCAGCAACATTTGGCGGGTCCCCAGCTTTCGGAGGAGCCCCAACGTTCGGCGGAAGCCCATCATTTGGTGGTTCGCCTACATTTGGTGGGTCACCCACATTTGGCTCATCCGCATTTGGCTCCGGTTCATCGTTTGGATCTAGTGCTACATTCGGCGCAGGGGCAACTAGTGGCGCTGTTTTTGGCGGTGGGTCAACTGTTGGTGGTGGTGCTGGTGGTGCTGTGTTTGGCTCTGGATCTAGTAGTGGTCCTGTTTTTGGCCAGGGTGCGACAGGCTCCCCATCATTCGGTCAACTTGCTGCACAAGATGGCGGATCGAGTTTTGGAAGTGCTGCTGCTGCTGCTGCTGCAGGTAACAGTGGATTCGGTGGCTTTGGAGGTATGCAGCAACAGACAGCCTCGTTTGGCTCAAGTCCGTAAGTAAACGCTTCTATTGGAAACAGTCTTCCGTTCCCACATTTTATGCTTTTCCCCACTACTTCCTTGCAGTTAGTTATTTCTCACGGTTTTAGTAGAAGAACTAGGAATCCAGGAGGAAGTTAAATGATTTACAAGCTTTACCTTATTGGGTCCCCAAAAAACCGTTCCCGTGCTACATCATTCTCTACTACAATGTCTTTAATATTAGAGACAGTTGATTAAAAGCGAAGAGCATCATGAATGAAAATCAGGCAAACCTTGGCAACTGCGAAAGAGAAGCGGGTGAGCTCATCTTAGCATGTAAAATTGATTTCGTTTGTTAACATTTGTTACACAAGGCTACTGTGTTACGAAGAAAGTAATTGTATTCAGATATTTAATTCCGCGAAGATGAAACATAAATACACGGGGTTTTTTCACGAGCAGCTGCTTTTCATTTTAGTTTACTCGACATCTAACGGAAATGAAGCATTTTAAGCTAAACCTAACTATCATCAAGGCTCGTTTCTAGCATGCAACCTATTAATTTCGGTTATTTATTTGAGATAGGCCATTGTTTAGATGAAGCTCTTTGAAATGCGCTTATTGAAAGTTGGTTTTGATGTAGTTCTTTGTAAAAGGTACATGTTAAAAGTTATTTTGAGAAGCTTGTTTCTGAAAGATGCTTTGTAAAATGTTCATTGGGTATTCTCTATCATGCGATAAGAAGAAAGTGCGCATGGTTGTGACTTGAATAAGTAGAGATACGTAGTAGGGTTTGTGAATGTTGATCAGCTTGATTTACTTATTTCCAGAGAGATCAAATTTAATTTTTTCCACCGTTATTTATAAGATCTGGCTGTCTTCTATCAGGTCCAGAGCTGACGACTTTCTTAAATAGGAGACTTCAGAACCTTTCACAGTAGTTTTAACGAGCAGGGAGATGTTGTGGTGATGATTATTAACTACGTTTTGCTTATTTCAAAGATTTTATGGGAGCTTTCTATTCCGGGATTAAGAGAAATCGTTTGGTCCTATATTTACGTTTTCCGACTTTCAAGGTAATTTTGCAATTTTTCTCATTTCTTTATAGATCTGGAGGTTCGTTCTCATCTTGGAGGTGATAACATTCAAGACGTGGGAAAGGGGTCTGTTATTTTGCATATGCAATCGGATCGTATCATGCAATATGTTGATGCCATTTTATTGTATTTACTTGAGTTAGAAATAAGAAGGAATCGATGGTTTAGTTTATTTCATCTGAATAAAAAGGGTATTTCTCTTCTTGTTTTCATCTGCTTTTTGATTTGTGCTTTTCTTGGTCGTGCGCTTTTAACGGTAAACTTTAATTCCGCTGTAAAATGACACAATATGGGTTGCAACCCAGGACATAGGGACATACCGAAGGTGAGCCGAGGCACCAGGAAAAGGGAAAGCTGTACTTATATCAGGAATAATCACTCACGATAGGATTCGGAAAGTACCTACGCTTCATAATGGCAGTTTTCAACCACCCAACCCAACTTTCACATAAAAACAGCCCCACCTTGCACCATCGTAGCGTAAGTTCCCTTTGTTTGTATAAAAGCCCATGCTGTTCTATGCGATTTTAGAGAGGGGGCAGTTTTTGCTGTTGGCTAACAACACCAATATAAGTATCATGGAAATGAAAATAATTTTGTATCAATTTTGTAAAGGAGCAGCTTTATGTCAACAAGGAAGGTGACCAATTTCCATATCTGTAATAGAAGACTCTCCGTTAACAAGACGAAAGGACATGTGATTCTTCCTTTTACACGTTATACTAGTGAATTGCTCTCGATATGAAATAGCGAAAACGTTTCAGAAGTGAACACTCCTCAGAGTACAGTATCGTCAGAATTAATATAGAGAAGAAATCAATGAAACTTACACTTAACTATGTTTTGCAAGTAGCCACTCCTATGTCTGACTGCTAGATTTGGTGTTATTTTGTGCTATAAGTGTTTGTGGAACTGAGTGTGAACCGATAGGGCCCAATAAAAAGACAAATTCTTTTCGTCTGCAAAGCAACGGTTTTCTTGCTTTGATGCGGACGGATTCGAGAAGGGCCAAGTGAAAAGCAAACCTAGCTTTACCTATAATACGGAAGCAGCCATCCGTATACGATTTTGCACAGTCTGAGTTGTCAAGTAATTGCTGCACTATGGCAGTCGCATTGTTCAGCAGTTCTTTTTGGTTTTAGAAACCCGAGGTGGTTGTTTCCTTGTAGAAGCTGACGCTTGGCGAATACAGGACGGAATATGCTGCTTAATTCTATCAACTAACCTCAAAGTCGTGCGTCCGACATAGCCAGCCTCACATGGGCAAAAAATGAGAAGACAACGATACTACAATTTGTGAAAGGCAGATGGTCTTCGTCGTAAATTGAGAACGCTTTCTCACCGGCAGAAAATACGCGTGGGGTTACAGCGCTGAAGCATTTCTCTACGGTCTTTTTTGATCTGGTTGTTATATCGAAGTGAAACGCTACCAAGCCAGGGCAGTTTAACGTACACGGGGCATTTTAGGGAGAGGTGGAGAAAAATGAATTCCCTTAAACCCTCACATGCCAGATTGTGGAAGGAGTAAGTGAAAAAGGCTTATTGACAAGTGGCTGGCAGTTGACATTTGAAATGTGGCATACGCCTGTCCGAGCCGTAAAAAAAGAATTTTGCAAGAGATTTCCTTGTCTTATCACCCCTGTTGTTCTTGAAAAAGGTGTATAGTATTGAGCCAGTAGTCACTAACAGTAGTTGAAGCTGTGACAGACAAGACACTTCTGTGCTAACTTTTAATATAGTTTAGAAAGTGGCTGAACTTGCACTGATTACCTATCGCCTGCTCTATGTTAATGTAGCACTACAAGGCAATTCCATGCTTATTAATTAACTTTTTAAATACGGAAAATCCAAGTCTTCCATAAACATGTTCTTCAATGATGAGGTATCCTTCCTGAAACCTTTAACTGCATTTTTTAAGACTGGTATACATAGGCGTGCGACCCCCTTGCACTCGCACACACACGGCTTTTAGAAAACAATGGACTTCCTTGTGTACTTACTCGTTGATTTTCAGCTTTGTTCAAGGGAAAATAATTCATAATACTTAACAGTTTTGCTGACACTTCGCCCCTTCCGCCACATTCAAATATTATCCTTTTGGTTACGCCACTGATATACTACTATGTCTACTAGTTAGATTCGGCTATTCTCTCTTCTATGGAGGATTCAACAGTATCGTCAAATTAACTGTCATTGTGCCAACTTATAGAGGTCCTAACTCATTCTCCCCCAGGTCCAGTCTCCTTTTTTACATTCTCGAAAAGATTTTGATCATCATTTGAAATGCGCAAACCACGCATTGTTGGGAAAACATGTTTGAGAATCAATAGTGTCTTGAAATTATCATTTGCCTCTGTAACAACGGGAGATGATTATCAGAGTAAACAAGCCAGGTTTGGAGAAGCATAACCGTAACAAAAAAAAAATGGAAAAATGTTTTTATTTTTATTTAAAACCAAAGCGGCCTCTCCCGTTCATTTGAATCTGAAGTGTGTTGGGGGTCTCCTCGCCAAGAAATGAATTGTAGGACTGTTGGATAATTTTCGATGTTTGAATGAGGTGCCTTAGCATTAGAAGTAGTACTGTGCTCTAAGACCGATTGCGTTGTCACTAAATTTAAGTATTATCAACATCCTTTGATATATATTGCGAGTAACTTAAAACTGCTAGCTTCTATAATGACAATCATAGCAACCCCTTTCTGCGATATCAGCTATAATGTTCCAGACAACTTACAACGTGCACTCTACAATCGGTCTTTGTGCCCACGTGACTACCAATAGCTTGCTTGGAAGAACGACACTCTATTTATGTTGAAATTTTTTACACAAACAGGAAACTAAAAACATGAATCAATGATGTGAGTCAATAGTTACGAAATGTTCTTTAGAGTTTTGCAAGTTTTTAGACTAATGTCTCTGAAACAACATTTTTAGTGATTTTGTTGTTTGATTTACTTTCATGTACATGTTATTATGTGCTGAAATAATTGTTCATTCCAGTAACTTCATTGCTTTTGTTGGAAGAGCTCTTAAGGTTACACGCCCATGTCACAAATGAACAAGTTGAACAGATGTAATCCGTCAGAGAGTATGGACCTCACGAGGATTACTTGATGCAATATATTTAATTGAAGGGAGAAGAAAGCAAGCTTATCGTTTGAGGAAACTTGAAATGATTGTTTGTTCCAATTGTGGCAGTTGAACGGACAGTAATGGAACGAACATTAAGTCAACTACAGGTATCTCAAACCCCTAGGGCGCAAGATATAGGGATTGAAGAATTTGTTCGAAATAGAACTAAGTTCGAGATATAGAGAGAGCTGGCCTTGTTTGATTTGCAATAAACACACGCCACTTATTACATTTAGAATCACTAGAAGATTAATCATTGTGTTTATTCATCTCGGATTCCGTTTTCAAAATGGTCATCATTCATCGAAAAATAACTTCTTACACCCAGAGGAATTTTAAGGTCATACTATCAAGGTGGATAGACCAATTTGTGAATGTCACAATGGTCGAAATAGAATTTACTGGCCATTTCAAATCATCTCATTGCGTGGACGTGTCTGTCGGACGCACAGACCGTCATTCATAAAAACATAATCTTTCTCTAGATCTCTTGGCCCCTCCATAAAATGTACAAAACTAAACATTTTGTATCTTTGCATGTTGATGCGTTATAAGAGTTTCCCGTGAATAGATATCAGAACTCTCAATGACAGTTGGAAGGATGATAACTCCATATGTTACGCTAGGCTGAGCGTCGGAGAAATTTAGTGTAGCAATTTCGAGGGAGTTCTTCGAAGAATGAAATTGGAAAAGGCTCAAACTATCCACTCACAGTATTTCCATATGACTTTACTAATACTTTGCTGAAGTTAATAGGTAATTGGTACGTGTGACTTTGGAATTTACCTGCTGTAGTAAAGCTGTCTGTGCGTCGGACAGACAGAAAAAGCAAGGTATCATATCTATTTGCGAGATCAAGTGAAAAGTGTGGTGTAATACTTTTACTGGCCAGTTCTCTAGAATCGAATGTTCGAACATATCGTGAGAAAAAGAATGTTTTTAAACATAAATGAAGATATAAATGAAGGACATTCACTTTAGGTAGATGCCATTTATTTTAGAATTCAGGAAATACTAGACATTTGACAGGTTTTTTCTGTATCTGAAAATAGATAATTCATTGCTAAATTTCTTTCATATTTAACATCATGGGGAAAGTAAAATCATCACAAGAAAGGAACATAGAGTACTGCAAGCTCTATAGCTGGAAGAACGTATTAATTTACAGAGAAAATGACGCTGAAAGGAAGAGATATGCTCGACAGTTGCTAAATAAACTAAAAAATCCGTTATTGTACGAACAGATGAAAGAAGAAAATCGGATAAGAATGCAATTAATAAGAGAAGAGAAGAAATGCGAAAGAGACATTAACAAAGATATAGAAAAAGGCACTATGTCCATCTCGCTTTCTCCAAGACAGTCATTCCATCGTAGCTGAAGCAAAGCAGAAAGTACAAGAGGTCGTAACAAAAGAAAGAAGTGATTAGTGCACGTATCAAGAAGTACCAGATGTGGAATAAAATTCAAAGTAGAAGGGGCAGGGACAAGAGCGAGGCTTGATCGAGAACGATTTACCTTGTCTACACGATTTTTTTTAAAGACCTGATGTCACTTACACAAATCCAGGACGGGAAGATTCGGTTTACATGATAAAAGATAATGGCATCTCACATCTTGTTCAAAAACAGGACTTGTGATGGACACTTCATAGAGGTCATTAACGGAAATACAGTCGCCGAGGTGACGAAAGTGGAGAATTTTCAGAATGAATTTTTCAGAGAAAGCCTCGGTTGGAACAGATCTATCAATTTATAAAGCTGCACAAGTAATATGTTCGTAACAAATGAGTTTTCTCATGAAACCTGTATGCGTGAAATCTGTGAAAATGCTTGTCCTCTTGCCCCTTAAATTGACTTCGCCTGCAAATCTGCATCCGTTGAATCTTCCTGTAATATCCGTAATATGCCTGACAAGAACTGCATGACAGGAAATTGTTAGGAATGTTTTGTTCCTCTACAGTGGAGTGTTTATCGACATTCTAACGCGCAGTCATTAAGTAAACTTAGAAGTGGTAGTGATTCCAAAAGTGCTCAAGGTATGTTATTCTTCAAGCGGTTGAAAGTGGACGATTATGCTCAGAAAGTAAAAATTGAGACTAATAAACATGAGGCTCGAAATGCTTGGGTGTAAACTGTTTGTTAGGTAAGAACCACATACGCAGGAAACGACAACAGGTCTCTAGTAGCAACAAACAGGAAGAGAACTTAAAGAAAGGTGAGTGCTTAATCCGTGTCGATTACAGTGAAGGTTACAAAAACTAAAATCAAAAGGAATTACAAAGCGCCTATTTTAAACATACAACTTTCATTCTGTTCGCAGCTCGTGTGTACTACAGACACAGTACTTCTACAGACCTTGTCAAATTACGGATGACAATAGTTACAGAGACCTCAGACCATTCGCGTATAGTATCAGTTACCTGCGTTAAAAAGGTTAGCGACTGTCTAGAAGAGCGCCTACCTTATTCCTCAGCCACTGAAAAAGATCTTTACCTGGAGAGCTGGCTGTTCTACCCAATTTCGGTCACGCTTTGTCTTCAACATGTTAAACTATTTACACGCAAAGAGCTGAAGTGGTATTATAGTGACGTTCATCATGGAAAGGGGCCCATGGACGGAGTCGGTGGCACACTGAAGAACGAGGTTTTTCATAACGTTAAATCAGGTAAAGTTGTCCTCAATGGTCGTGGTGAATTAGCGCATGAGGCGAAATGCAATCGTAAAATCAGTGACAACGATGTATGCCCCAAAGGAGGAAATATTTGCGAAGCCCGATGAAATTGAAACTATACCCGTAGTCGAAGGAACACTGACTATCCACAAAACACGTCTAGAACATAACATCCGGGTATATCTTACCTCCAATTCTTCAAGCTGTAGTCTAATGAAAAGTCGTTTTCCACGCAGTATTACAGGAAAGCCCACTGACCCAGTTGTCAGCGGACAAAACTGATGTTTGATTACTTTCTAGATGGTAAGACTTCAAAAAATTGCCCTAAGGATACTTATTGGAAATTAGTTTGAACCAAGGACAAGCCATGCTGCCTTTCCAAGATTTTTGCCTGACAAAAGGGATAGTGCAGAACGGAGAACAAACTAAGGGTTCCAAAACTCAACTGTCAGATAACAAATCGAGAATGTGCTCACACTACAATAGAGTGTGAGAAACAGAGGAAACTTGGGTTGAATGCCTCATTTTCAAGTAGTGTTACCACAAGTCTCATTTTTACAGCTGAATGGAATGGTAGTTCTTTTTGTTTCTCAAAATATTTTAAAAGGAGACATAAAGCAACATTTTCATTAAATATTTCGCCACATCTTGAAATTTTCAAAAATGAGGACATTCAACTTTCAACCCATTCGAGATTCAATATTTTGTCCCTAGAAATATTTTTGGAAATATCGTTGTAAACTGCTTTCTGCTTACACTGGTAACTATGAGCAAGAAAATTCCAGTAGTGTAGTAACTGGCCCTTGCGCATTCTAACTATTTCAAATATATTATTAAGGAATTATTGCAATTATACGCTCGTCCATATTTGTTCGGAGCTCTTTAGTGTTCTGTCGACGAAGTAGTTGACACCGTTCTAGTTAATTTGTCTGTCAGACGCACAATTTTAATTCTAATGACAAGTTTTGTCAGTTGTAAGATGGTTTCTTCTGTTTACTTGACGAGCATGCAAAACCAAGTACTAGTAGCACTACAAAAAAGCTTGACAAGATCCTTCCTAAGGTTTTGTTTTTAAATATATTTGATGCATTAGTGAGCAGAAACTGAAATTTGTCTGTTGGATGCAAATTGTATTTTTGGACGTATTTATACTATTTTAGGAAGTGTCTCGAAAACAATTTCCATGCCTTACCACAGGAGTTTCTAAAAGTAGTCGAAGTTTTGAAAAAAAACCCTTCGATTATTTAGAGTCAATATTCGTGTGCGTCCGGCAGACATACTGCTCCCTACTTCAAGAGTTATAATTGAAAGGCCCTAAGAAGTTCATCTGAAAAAAAACACCATGCAAAATGGCGCGTTAAGCATTTTACTGTTGAGGTTGGTTGCAGAGGATTTGTTGGCAATCGATTACGATCTTGGTTGTTTTTCATCGGACTCAAACCTCGT
>JAAAKL020014938.1:0-11720 GCA_010016065.2 Carybdea cf. marsupialis auct. non (Linnaeus, 1758)
ATCTGGCCAGAGTTTGGAAGTATATTTATAATCAGTTTGAGTTCAGTAACCTCACTATCATTCAGATTTTATGGTCTCTTGTATCATAATTTCATCGTAACATGATATTCATTAAAGCTAGCATTACTGCTAAATAACGTAGGTTTAGTTATTATACTTAAAATATAAATTGGACAAATAAAGATCTAATATAATATGTGTATGCTGAATTGAAATAAATTTGAATCTTGTCCTACAAATTGCACTTTTTCTCATGATAATTAAATGAGTCGGCTTTTGTTATAGTAAACGTTTGATTTACTAGTTTTGGTTCTTTTCGCATAGAACACACCCAATTTTGATTTATGATTATTCACATTTAGCACACACAGGCACATGCACATGCACATGCACCTCTTACTCTAAAGACGGATAATTAAGCTATCAAAATTCCCAAAAACGTAGATCAAGTGTTTCTTAGCTTACCGGTTTACGAGACGTCTTGGAGTTAATTTTACCCTCCTTTTATAGTTAGTTTTGTTATGTCATGGCCGTAAAAAGGTTAGAACTTAGGACGCTACAGCACATCAGAGAGACAATTTCATGAAAAGCTTACCAATATACTGAGATTAATAAGTCATCAGGAGAAGATAACGTAAGAAAGCAATGATTTCCCTCCGGCACTACACTTTAGTTGACTTTGACTTTCCTCTTTGTTCATAATTAACACAATTTAGCACCTTAAACTCTTTGGTTTCAAAATTTGGTTATAAACACTACCCACAATCACCCTGTACACTCCAGTTAAATAAATCACAATGCCCATATTAAGAGCTTACAACAGAGCTTATAAATGTAGTAGTTCTTTGCATACTGTACCTTGGTTTTGTATGTTGTAGGTACAGCCCTATTGAGTTAGCGAGAGGGGAGATTAACTACTTTCGCATGTCTATGTCAAGCAGTTCTTCATTACATTTTCCGAAATAGAAATTAAAAACTGACCTTTTCTATTGTAAATACATTGTTCTTCTCTTCTGCTGTATAAGCATCACAATATCATTGCAAGTAAAAGTAACATCAAAATTTCTTGCATTCAGTCTTCCCTCCTTCATAATCATAGAACCATTCTTAGGTCTGATTTAGTAAAATGTGAAGGTTCAGACCAAAAGACCTTCATTTTGAGGTCGCCTTAAGGGTATTCCCTTTGGAATCTACACTCAACAAACGTAAAGATGATCACGTGTCGGTCTCTTCTTATCATAACTAAGTTTCGATGCTTTAGACTCATAAATATAGCAAGGAGTGATAAATTTACCTATATACTGTTACTAGGTCCAAGAAACCTCTTGAGCTTAAGATCGGCAGAGACAAAGCATGGAACAAGTTTGGTGAGGTGGCGTTTAATTCACACCTAACCTTAGAATTCATTCCCTGTTTTAGACCTCTTTCCATTAACACCACTGAATGTTACCAGAATGATGATATAAGTTTGCCACTACCTTTTAAATAACGTGGGGCCCCGCACAATACAACCCCTTTGTTTTAAGCAAAATTGAAGAAAGAGATATGAGGTTTTTCAGCCGTATTTGTTATGTAAGGTGTTATGCAATAGTCGCGATAAATCAACAGGTGGTCATAGGTTGAAGAATTTGAACCTGTCCCTTGGAAAAAAAGTAAGCTCTATCAGCTTAATCTCTGCCCTTCTATTTTAAGTCTGTGACCTACATTGAGAGGTGCCAAGAACATAATCGCATATATATCAAGGCATGAAATCAATATGTATTAAGTTGTCTGTATTTCTATGGAAGAATGAATGTGCCTACGTATACCTATAGGACACGTGATATATTTACCAAACGTGATAAATACCAGTTCTTCAATTCAGTACGCAGCGAAGATATTGCTGGTAGCATATGGCTTGTTATTTCTGGGAGACATTACTGGTCTTTTATCATTTCTAACGTAAACAGAGTACGTTAGGCAGTCAAGATGTACGTGGGATACGGCACGATTTGTGATCAATATCAACAAAGCAGTTTAAAGCTGAAAGTAAAAATCCACAACGACGTAATGAGACCAGCTCTAATGTATGGAATGGAGGCAACAGCAGTTACGAGGGAAAAGGGAGACGGCTGAAGTTTGCGGAGATGAGAATGTTGCGATACATTGTGGGTATCACGAGAAAAGGCAAAATCATGAACTAGGAAGTGAGAAGAAAGCTCCAACTACACAGGCTGCAGGACAAACTCAGGGGTCTCCGATTTGTTCAGACATGTGGAACGAAAAGAAGATGGATACGTGGGAAAAAAGGTGGAGAGGTTGGAAGTAGGAAAAGGTGACGTCCCAGAAGACGAGAGAGAGACTGCTAACAGGAAGATATGAAAGAGGTTGTACTGAAGGAGGAAGATGCAATGGACAAAACGAGGTAGACATGTCAAATACGCACCCGTGACCCTTCAAGACAAGGAAATGCCCGTAAAATGAGAAAATCAACAAAGGAGTTTGAAGATAAAGATCCAACTTTCAGTGGGAGGTGTTTAAGGTAGCTGATGTGCAAGACACTAAAGCAAGGGGTGTGACGCCAGAAATTATGCATTCATACAATTAAGTAGTATATCCCCACGGCCCTGGAATAGGTTTTAGACGATAGGGTTTAATCTGATGTGATTGATGTCTACACAAAATGAACACCCGTCTTGTAGTCAGCTTCATAGATTTTAGCAGATGCTTGACAATGTTTTTTGAGAGCCATTTATGAGTACTTTCACTACCGTGTTCAGACTGAGAACGGTTTTAAAGACTGGTTTGAGGTATTCCCCGTTGTTCTACAATGTTTCTTTCTCTCTTCTATCCTATTTTCAATATCGATAGACTGGAGTCAACTGGAGACACACGTATTAACAGGAGAGGGACAATAAATTGTCTGATAACGACTTTGGGGTCGGCATTGGAACACTATCGCACAGCCTGCATGGCTTTCATGATTTTGTGGATGCCATTGGAGTGACCGCCAATGAAATAAGACTGTCAATTTACTGAAAGAAACCAAGAATACGTTTGCAAAAAAATGCTAAGTACAGAATATAGAAAAAGCAGACGGTGCAGAGGAGCTCGCATTTACGTTTTCTTAAGAGCTTTGATGCCGCAAGAAGCGCGCAAATTTCGCTTTAATTGCAAGAAGAAATTAAGTTTGCACTTTGTTTAAACTAAAGTGGTGGGGTATCTGACCAACGAAAGGTAATCTCATCCACACATATATACAAATTTGTTTGTCTGAATTGCTGTAAGTTGACTTAAAATAGTGATTTCTATAGCAACAAATTTTGCAGCAATCTGCCTGTATTGCGTCAATGGTGATCTCCCCAAAGCCTCGTTTTTAAGGTGTCTTTTTCACGCAAGCGCTAAGGAAATTTGTAAAGAAAGGAAGCGTCAACTGTCTTGCCTTTTCTCAATTCTGTGCCATTAAGCATCTGAATAGAGAAAGTTGATAAATTTTTGTGCATGGAAAATACTATAGACGGTGATGTCAAAATGTAACAGGGCTGGAATGATGGTCAGGACGCTGACCTGGAGCTGACCATTTACCTCGTCAGGCGTCGGATGAGCTACCAAGCCTCAGCAAGAAGTTCTAGCTATTTTTTCTCGTTTAATGCAAGTGTCAAATGGATCATGTATCTTTGTAGAGAGAGAGTAAATGCACCTTGTACTGTACTGTACTATATGATATTAGCTTAAGCTCTTTCCCATCGACAAATGCATGGAAAGTTCTTCCCTGATTGTCGACTTCACTATTGCGCTATTTAGTGCGCTGGTAAAGTCGGCGATTTATATATGTGTATCTCAAAAGTCCAGCAATCACCTATGTGTATAAACAGTAATAAACAAGTCAGTTGATACACATTTTCATTAAAGTTCCGATGTTATCGTCATCAGATTACCTTTCCAAGTACATCGGATCCTGCTTAAATTACCGATAGAATTTACATGACATGCACCCTTGAGTATAATGACAATTGAACACTTACAATCAATTTAAACACAGGACAAAATTAGGCACCAAATGCGTGTACATGCTACAATTGTTAAACACTACAGCAAAACAATATGCAAAGGGCAAATCTGACGATGGAAAATATGCACTAACTGAGAAGAAATCACCAAGAGGGCTTTAAAATGAGAGCAATACAAGAAAATACAAGAGAAGAAGGGAACTAGAAAAGAATGAAAAAGTAGCTACACCTGCCATCCCTACATAGCTACCTACGACTATTAAAACCCATGGGTGAGAACTATCTATATATGTTTGTGCATGTATGTGTGTGGATTTTTTGTTAGGAAAAAGTGAATCGAGAGAGAATTGTCCATTTTAAAGGCACAGAATACATATTGAATACTTTGAAAGTGTTCGTGTGGAGGAATATGGATGCGGAGAAGCATTTTATGTTTACATGAGAGAATCATTCCCTTTTAGTGTTTCATAAACAGTAATTTAGCAGCAGAAGCATGTGCCTCATTCATGATCTTCTAACCTATTCCCCTTTTCTGATCACCAACTTCAAAAGACGTCAGATTTTGGCTTACAAATCTCCTTCTCAAGGAGTGTGATGTAAAATTTTGAATGACTCGTTACATTTAGCCTGCTTTAAAATACGTGAAATCCTTGCAAATCATGTTTACGTGCCAATAATTCCTAGTGTAGTCGTTGTACATTTCATGAGAGGATATTGAGCAAATCGATTCCAGTGATAATGTAGGAGTGATATGCAAAAATTGGAATTCCTTAACTTGGGCCTAACTCTTAACAGCTACATTCATCACATAAATTATGTTCATTGAAAAATAACCTTCATACAAAAAAACCCAGTTAACTTTGTATTAAAAATATCTACCTTAAAACTGTGAAAGGAAGAGGATAAAGTCAAAAGTTTTGTTTAAGAGTTCCAGGGTTAACCCCAGGTGCAGGTATATTGTGGTTCACTCTGTTTACACCGTTGTTGCTTGTATGATGAAAAGATTGTATTTACTAATATTTTCATCTCATTTGCTGATCTACCAGCTGAATAGCTATTTGAGAATTGGTGAGCGTCAATTTATCCTATCCTATCAGGAATGAATACCCGCACAATTAAAGATAAACTTTTCGGCGTCCTTACTCAAAGAACAATGCGTTGAAAATGAAGGGTTGACGCAATATTTGTCGTGTGTTTCAGCTAACTTAGATAACATGAAGGGATAAAATTAGGTTATAAACGCTATTTCTGTCTCACAACATTTCAGTTGATTAGGTAAGTATAAAATGATAAGTTTTAACTGTGTTGGTGTGCTAACTTTTCAGCGATTGACATGTTTTCTAAAGCCGATAAGCGAGTACAGCCCAATTCAAGGCAAGTAGGATTCTATGACAACTAGAGATAACATGAACATCATCAGTTGTGTGTTTTATAAGTATATTACATAAGATTAATTTAGGACATAGCTTATGATTCTTTAGATGTAGATAGGACATTCTATCTGTATTCAGATAAGGTAAAGGCATGAATAAATGTTGTACTTAGAAGAACGAAAAGCTTCTTTAGCTTTTACCAGGTTTACGCACTAGAGTGCATGTCCAACATTGCTTTAATGCTTGAATTAAGACGACTCCTACTTCTTTGTATATCTACCATTAAATAGTGTCCTCACCAACGTCATCTACGGGCTTCGATTCCCTACAATATGACTTTGTAATAGAAAATTTAATTGAAATACTCTTTGCGCAATTTAGCTTTGTGTCAGTCTAAAAAGACCAGGATAATTGTTTGATTTCCAAGTTACTTTCTCATCTTTTACAGCTCACTGGCCGCCAATTTGGAAACTATAAAAGTGGTGTGAGATCAACAGATGTATTTATCTATAACTTATTTTAAGGTGTAGGTTCCCTGCAAGTCAATAAAAGCAAATATTAAGGATAAATCATAGGTGTCTGCACACTCTCAAATTTCGCGAGGTGATTATAAACACTTTTAACAAAAGAAAGTACAAATTTGGGTAAGAACATTATAATTGCCGAATGATGAAAAAGATGTTTACGTTTGCTTCAATTCTTGCAGAAGGTTATTCGTTCGCCTCAAATGAAAATCAAATGTTTTGTTCAAACTTGCAGGCTTACAGTTTTGATAACTTAACATTGACATCCTTCAATTTTTAATTGTCGAAGCCTTTCTTTTACTGAATAAAACAGGTCGATAAGAATGAGTATTCATAGTGCTACTACATATGATACTGCATATGTTACTGTTGATGGCATAAACTGCCCAAAAACATAAACTGTTGAATATCACTATCATGGAATCACCTACAATTCCAACCTACGTAACAGAGCACATTTGTATATGCACTTAACAACATGATCTTGAACCTCTCATAACACCTTTCCAAACTCTAGTGCAAAATCCCACTAACCAATGGATAAATTAGCAATAATAACCTACTAAACTATCACAAATGCAACTGAAATTATCCTCTACTACAACTAATTACCTATGCAATATTTGTTATTGAACTGACATCGCGAGCACCTTCACTTTCTGAGAAAGAAACCTAGTACAACAGAAGTAATAAACGTAACTTGAATTCTCGCGTGTAGAAAAGTCTGTATACAGATAATTGCAAGGTGTTTGCTATGATTGCACACAGATTGGTCTGATATGTTGCTTTTCTCTCATAATAAACTATGTAAGGAAAGATTTTTCGTGCTCTATAAAAGGCAACCTTCGAATCAAAGATAGCATTTGATGATCATGAAGATAATGACGAAGATTATGATGATGATCACTATTTTGACGATGATGATGATGATGATGATGATGATCACGATTGTGACGATGATGATGATGACGATGATGATGATGATGATTATGATGACAATGATGATAAAAAGGAGAAAAATTTCCTTAATTTGCCGACCATAGAATAGGGTACAAAGGAGTGTAGTAAAATTGAAACAACAGCCAGTCACCCAAATTTTTCTTAGCAAATAGTTAAAGATGATAATTTTGTTATTACAAAAGGGACAGATGATTGTTGTTAACAAATCGAACGGATCACAATCAAAAATATTTTTCGTTCAAGATATGCTTAAAGGAAACAAAAGTATAGACAGTATCATAGTTCAGTGCAGGGACCTTAATTCTTCAGCAGAAAATACATCTATATTATATCTACGTATGAGATTTCAAATATGTTTCGTGGTATTGCTATTGGCCATCATAGCAAGAAAAAAACGCCATTTTGTTCAATGGTGACGGCCTCAATGATTGAGAATCATTGAAAATAATTTTTTCATATATTGCAAGCCGCGAATTACCAGTATCGCCGAAGTAGTATGCACGAATAACGCTTAGATGTTTAAGTTAGAAACACCTTGCGCTCATCACTGTAGCTTACCAGCAACGGACACGGCAAAATTGTGATTGGTGTGAACAGCAAAAAATTCAGAAACCCTTACAGGTTGAGCTCAAAAGTGTTTAACTGGCGGGTACCTGTTCAGTATTCATCAATTGCATTACCACTAATTGAAAGGAGAAAATATTGAAAGAAGATCATGAAAAAGCTCTTAAAGAAATTCGGTTTTTGTTCCAGCTTGATAACATTATTAGACATTTATATTTGTATTGGGGCAGCGCATAAAATCAAAGATAAAGGGCATTGTTGGCCGAGATGAAGAAAAGATGAGCACAGAGGACCTATTTCGTTGTGCGCGAGATCGACGTTTCTAAAAGACATGGCAGCCAAAGCCTGTATCAAGCATGGCACTTGTGATGATGATGACGACGATGATGATGATGATACATTACTATTGTTAATTTTCTCGCCTTACTGAACAGTTAAACTGACCTGGGATAGATTTTTAGTTCAATAAGGTGATATATGATGAGTCTGATACAGCTTCGCTTCTGAACACCAGTTCGCTGTATGAAGTAGACACTTTTCTATAAGTACATCTTACAAGGAACATGATGCTAAAATATCTAAAATGACGAGGCAATTACAAAGAAACAATCCAGCCTGGAGTGTTTTGCCGAGGAGCGACAAAACAAACACCGCAATTTTGTCAGCGCATCTACATAGTCCAAAAGCAACAAGTTAGCAACTAGTTAGCAACAAGTAAGCAACAAATGAGCAAGAATTAAGCTGCCATTAAGCAAACAAAAAAGATTGTCAAAGTGATCAACTTAAGCAACTTTATACCGAAGACAACATTGTGTTCATTATCAAAAGGAAATAGTGTAAACAATAAGTGCCATAAGGAGAGGAGAAAGTAGAAAAAACGAGTAGGATGACTCTCAGATGAGAAGTTTGTGTAGAAGATGAAGTGTTTACACGTAGCGATTTTGAGTTTTTTATGTTTTTCATACTCCTTCAGGGTAAAAAGCTGTTTCTTACCCATTTACGTGCCTAGAATGGAATTGATTTTAACTAAATGTTAACTACTTTTGACTTAGTGATGCTATTTTTTCCTTTTACAGAAACAACTGTAGAGTAATAGCCAACAAAAAAGCACCACGCCATCATACCACTCCTCAGAAAAGCAGATGCCCCAAGTGCAACGATCTGAAACCACCCTGAGAATTACGTATAACTGGAATACAATTACGGAAACTTTAAAGATTGATAGCTTGAGATTTTAAGCACGAAGTATCAGATATCAAAGCCTATCTAATGTGAAAGCTATAGAACAAAATATAATTTGGATACCCTATATTAAAGTAAAACCAATAGTCTATGTTGGTTTTATGTTGCTGTGCACATCGGCATGTGGACCTAGCTGAACACTGCAGTTACGGTACTGCATTGTATCTATACAACCTTGCACCAGCATCCTGCATCACATCAAGGCTAATCATACGATCACTCTCATGCCACTTGCAGCTCCGTACCTAGTTCTTATTGTTCTAGGTGTATTAATAGTTGCGACTGTAACTCAGATTTATATCTTTCTAAATTGTTCTTGCTTAAAGAACAGAGTCTGTAAAGTTCCCAATCGCTGCAATGCGGTCATGCTGTATTGAACTCTGACACTTGTGACACGCATAAATTAAGTAGAGGGATGGTAGCTAAACGTTAAAATGACTTTTAAAAGATGATGTTTAATATATGTGAGATTATTGGGATTGTTGTGTTGGAGGTTGCTATTGTATACGGGATATATAAGTTAGTCGTGATGGGAATTTTGCTGTTCTAGTGAATTGTAGATGCATGATGCGAGACTGATATTGTAAAGACGGTCAGAAAGATGTCCCTGTACTTTAATAATTACATAAATGTAAGCTTTCATATTAAAGGCAACAGCTGCCAATCAGATATTGGAGTTTTCAGTGCCGCATAAATTATGTAAGTTGCAAAGAAACTGGTTTTTGTTTTTGTTGATCACTATATTTGCTAATTCAATTATAATCCTCCTGCGACCCCGTCCTCATTCTCTAGCGACAGTGTCGTCGCTGTTTGTGCACTGCAATAATCTGATAAATGACACGTCGCAACCTAAGCATTTCGCATAGCACACGTTTACATATTTAAGCAGGTTCTTGATACATTTACACAACTCCGATATGACTGTTTGTAGAGAGAAGGAGCAAAAAAACCTACATTTTTTCCTACGGAAGAAGAGTCAGTTCGATGAGAGAATGTGTTAATAATACAAGCTCTTCACGCTGGACCCGCGTCAATTCCTATTTTATATATTATTACCTAGGATATAATGATGTCTGCAAGCAAAATCAGCGCAAAGCAACGTCTAAATAAAACATAACAAACGTATTACCAAGGTTTCTATAACACCTGGTCTATAAAGTATGGTATGGAGGCAAAAATTTGATCATATCGTAATAATTTGTAAGAAGCTCTAATAGAAATAACAGAAGCAGGATGTGTAAATAAGGAAGTGTTGTGAAATTTAAAAACTCTTTTGCTACTACAATCATGGACAAATAGAAGTTAAACTTTACTAAATTTCCGTGAAAATTGAGCAAATCACGCAAGACACTTGCCACATGAAAGGGGTGTCAAGGTCTGGTATTATTTGTTTTCTAGACCTCTCCGCTTAGCAGCAGGGAGGTCTGACATGCAATTGCCTAAAATGCTCTTTTTCGAACTGAAAAATATTTTTGAAACAAGGGTTGGGGAGACTTTCATATTTCATAGTCCAAAGTTGTAGCTACAAAGTAACCTAGCCTCTATTTAATGTAACATTATATTTCAATACGACTTGAAATCTTTGCTTTAGTCATATCGCACGGTTTACAATGGCCGTTGTTTATGAACTCCGTCAAACTTTCTTCATCAACAAAGGCTGTTTCAGTTTTAGTACAGGTTAAAAACTTGCTACCTGATTGTTTCTAAATGATCAAGTGGAAGCAGAAATTAAATGATGAAGTACACCTCCTACTTGTAATCGACAGCATTCCCTAATTCGGAAATTTAGGGAAGCCGCACAAAACCTTTTAAAGATACCATGATAAGATTTTACACAGTATAAAAGGTAAATAAATGCATTTCGAGGCATTGTCTCTTTGAAGTCCAATTAGTCATTGGGTTAGCTTCACAACACTTACCTGGAGAAAAGCTTGTACAGTAAACAAAAGATACTAAGCCAAGTAGCCCTTTTGCGTTGCTTCTACTTAATCTCTGTGAATCTGTCTATCGTAACAGTTGCAGCTTGGGGGATTGGTTAATCGTACCATGGGACCCAGGCTCCAATACCAGGAAAAAACAGTTGCGTTTTGGTTCACCGTAATCTAGTCGAAGAAAGTCGTAATTTTGAAACTAGACCCTTTGAAGGAAACACATCGTCTCCATAACCTGCATTGCTTAACCTTATGCTGAACGTAGCTCTACAAGCAATGTGCTATTTCCAGTACAGGATATACAGACAACTTTTTCTGAAGCACAAACTTTGGAGACCGACGTCAGAGACTGTGCTGTTTTCATGTACACTATCGAAAGAAATACCCTTTCTTATGGTACAGACATCAGCATCATCATCATTATGATTATGATCATCATAATCATCATTATCATTATGTTCATACTAATCATCATCACCATCATCACCATCATCACCATTATAATCGCCATCATCTTATTGTCACATTCCCTCCCTAGAAACACAGACAGCAAGACGTCAAATCCCCTATTGATTCCAGGAAATTAAAAAACAGTTAAGAACGTAGAAGCATTTTGTGCTTCAAACTGATTAAAATAAGGCGTCTTTAGTTATCGTTTATTAGATGTAGTGAATGTAATTTAGATTAAACAGCCGTCAATGGATAAGGGCGCTCACAAACAGTCCCAATAATCGACCAGTTTTGAAAATTTGATAAACAGAGACTTCACTATCTTACTTATAGTGGCCATTGTAAACAAAATTTTGCTTTGTTAATATCAAGCATTTATTCTCCATTCCCAACGTTAAAACTAAACTTGAGACACACTGTTTGAAGTCATGATTCCTAAATTGGTAGAATTGTAGCCAAAACATCGAGAAAGGAGAGAACAATAAAGGGTTTCTCAGCAGATGCACGTAACAAAGCTCATCCTACACAGGTACCGTAAAAATGAAACAGCTAGTCATTAGTAGTGTTTATCGATGTCTTTTGCTGACATTGCTATGTTCATCTACAGCATCATTGACGGTAAACGTGTCTTCAGATCAGCTGCATCAACATCAAAATTTCTAGAAATAACAGAACTGTTTCCCGATT
>JAAAKL020014939.1:0-11720 GCA_010016065.2 Carybdea cf. marsupialis auct. non (Linnaeus, 1758)
TCTTTGTAAGTCATAGGAATGTGGGAATAACAGGAGAGTATGAATCACGTGGGTTGAGATTAGTTTTTAAGTGTATAGCGGTCGTGAGCATAGTTAATACTAATTTACCTGATGAGCATATGAATTAAAGAATTTTGGTTCAGATTGATTAACCATTGTATTTTCTTTTTTGCCTTTACAGACAGCGGTAACACCAGCTATTTCTGGCAGCCTCAACCTCCTATTGGTTCCTGAACCTAAGCTAACACCTGGATCGTTGACCCTTCTAAGTCACACAGAGAACAAGGTGAGCGATTCATGTATTAGCGGTATGTCATTTTACTGGTAGGACTGCTTCCTCCTCGCAAGGAAGCTTTTTAAAGTGCCTCCTGAAACGTATGGCTTATCTGAAGTAGAACTTTCACCCTATTACACATGAAATGCGACACGCTAAAGAGCTTCTGTCAAAATTGACAAACGCCTTACTTAATCGATAGTCGGTACAGTAACCAAATGATGACGTACTGAATGACAGATACGCATGTAATTTCGGATTATATTATGAGGCTGTGTTCCGCAAGGTGAGATCTACCGATCACTAAGGGCTCCGCGTATACTATTTTCAGGGCACGTAACCTGTTCGGAATAAGATCGGTAGATTATGTTTTTAGCTATTATTTCCTAAGTGTATCAACACAAGCAATCTTTATCGTTGAGAGAACTGATCGGACTCTTCTAATTGAATATAACTCGCATTTTTATATGAAGTTGCAATGAGCCAAGGTGGCTGCAAGTAAAATTTCTTACATAGGACAGTATCCGCGAGTAAGAAAAAGGCTGTGAACCTCTGTTTTAAGGCATTGTAAAGACAGGAGGAATATTGCTGAACTGCACGTTTGATGTGGTAGGATTTGTAGCGTCTTAACGCATTTTCTAGAGAAACTATTTTCTTAGTGTATTAACATAATAATCTATGCACGAAACACCCATAAACTGGCATTCAAGAAGCATGAAGCATGTTCGTGAAATAAGGAGATATTCACTCACTTTATTCCTCATTTTTTGTAGTAAAACCTCGAAGACTAGGCTGACGCACACTCGTCCATCAAGCACCTGGCACAGCAATTTCATTACGAAATGAAGGCTTAAATATTGATATAAATACCCAGCGTAAGGCACGTTGATAAACGATGTTACAAAATCCGTATTCACTCGCCATACTCAGATAAAACTGATTACCAATCTGAAATCAATAAGAGACTCTACAAAAGAGGGAGACGGAAGGCTTTTATTGCATTCTAACTAATAACGAGCTGAGAACGGCATGAAAAACTGCTCATGACAATTTTCGTACCCGTTCATAAAATCAGGAGTATGATTCAAGTATCAAGGCTTCAATAAAAAAGTTTCAGTCTTAAGGGGAAGGGAGCATTTTTGGTGTTTGTAAAATATGTTTGGGCAGACGATCGAAGCATGAAGTTGTTATTTCTCACTTAACAACGCTTAAGTATTTTTAATTCCATTAAATCATATGTTCATGAAAAAGAAGATATTGCACTTACTTTTATTCCTCGTTTTTATATGGATAGCTTGTACAAGTTAGAAGCTGTTATTTTGAACAGTGCCGAGATAAATCTTATTAACGTTTGGACCACGTTTATCAAAACTTTGTTATTTGAGCCCCCATCTCATAACTCTATGAACTAAGTAACATTAGTACTGTACATTGCAAATCGTAGTTGGAATGAATCGAAATTTTCTCAACGGGCCTTTGATGGTTTGACTACTAATTTTAGATAAAAAAATTGTTTCATCGGTAAGAAAAAAATTTGTTACGGCATGAATTTAGGACTCTGTTGATGATAGTCGGGGGTAAGTTGTCTGTGTTAGTCTGCAGTATTTTTGCCCGAAATTTAATACTTCATAGATTGCTAGTGATTGTTTTCCTTACCTTTCTGTTTAGTTTAACCTCATTGCAATATTTAAGATATGGTAAATAACCTACTATCTATTGAAGTATAAATCGCTGTTGCTGTTGTTTTTGTTGTTATTATGAAGATTTTGCCTTCGTTGTCAAGTGCCTCCTAAACGGAATATTTGTGTTCTTGATTTTCTTGTAGGTCAATCTGGATATCAAGGGTGGATCCCTTCACTTTGTGATAAAAACTAATGACCATGAACTTGCAACGGTGGAAAAGCTCGGCACTTCCAGTATACGGGTATGCCACTTCTACCATGGTATTTTCTTTCACCTGTCTTCATATAGTCTTTCGTGTTTTCTAAGCAATGTCATCATGCTAATACCATATGAAATATCGTAACTAACAAGTTACTAACTGACTTTGCTGTAGTCATTATCGTAATCTTCCCAGTCAAGCCAATATTGATATATATACATTGAAGCAACAGCAAAATCAGAGCTCGTGGAAACCATGGAATGTCACATCTGTTATACCTTGGGAGAGGGGGTAACAAATCTGGCGGCAACTTTGGGGTAGTGGCAACGTAATCATTTGCTAATAATTCATCAACAACGTCCTCTAAACGAGATTGAAAGACCAACAGTTCCTTCTTATTGAATAATTTGGCGCTATCATTACCGACAATAATAGAAGGTCACAGAGAAATCAAGGATTGGAGTAATGAAAGAAGGTGATAAATTGCATTGTTCTTCTTGTATCGATGTACCTGGGGTGTACCTTTGTGTATTCTGGGGAATAGCTCTCTCGACGAAGAAACGTTTAGAGGCCACGGAAATGCGACTTCATCGAGAGATGTCGGACTGAGCACACTACTAACAGAGAGGTACTGAGACAGGCACCAAAGAGAGGATACTTAGTAAGAAGCGTAACCACAAGACTGCCTACATTTGGGGGGCATGTCGCAAAGAAAGATGACTTACCAAACCTGGTTATTTTTGGCAAGATTGAGGGTTTGAGAGACGGGGGAAGGCACAGAATACATCACAGTTTGGGCAGGTGACTTAGCGTTAGCGTTCAGGAAATGTGTCACCCAGCAAGAGACACACGGCACTGGCCGATGTCCTCATGCGATATGGAAGAAGAAGAAGAAGATCCACATGTTACGTCGTATCTTGTTCTACGTTGCGTACACCATGCTTACCCCGAGTAGCTTAAGCTTGGCATCGTTGGCTGCAGTTTCTCGCACGGTTCTAAATCGAATTGGCTTGCAGTCTCACATCTTGAAGGTGATGAAGCCCTTGTACCTTGGTACAGTACATCCTTTGTTCCATAACAATTTCTGGTTTTCATATCACGTAGGCATGGAATCATGTGGATAAGAATTCACGTGGCTCAGAAATCATATGAAGGAATTTATGTGGACAGGACTTCACGTGGCCCATAAAAGTGTACCTGTATGACGTTTTAACAAAAAGAAGTATTAACCTATTGTAGGAAAAGGGTTTTTTTTAAAACACTTGATAACAATCTTCATCAATGAACGATAATTGACTTTCATATAACCATGTTCGTATTTTCGTTCAGTGTAATGATTTCGATTTATTTCAGTGCTAGAGAGTCATGGAATAATTATAACTGTAACATAATGGGGTGGAAGGGTGAATAATGTGAAAACGCCTGGAATCATTGCCCGGTTGTCGCAGTGTGATGAGGATATAGTAAGACCTTGATTCCCTAATGCGTGATTCACCACTGTTTACTTGAATGTTGTAGATTAATAGTTAGATTTTTCATCAAATGATAAGTGAAATACTGTGCGTTGTGTTCCTATGTTGACCCACCAGTATAGTTTTATTCAAACATGAAGCAAATAAACACCGCATAGTATTCATTATAATCTTATAAAATTAGCAGCACTTGAAAACGAGGCCGACCTGCACTCGTCTGCCAAGCACCAGTCACCGTACTTTCTTTACGAAATGAAAGCTTGAAGATTGATAGATGTGTCCAGCGTAAGGCATCTTGAACGATACGGAACCAAAATCTTTAATCTTTGGCCATACTCGATAAAACTAATTAACAATCGAAAATCAACAAGAGACTCCACAAAAGAGGGGCACGGGAAATGAAGCCTTTTATAGCATTCGCAGGGCAAGACGTAGTTATGTTAGCAATACTTGGCAGTATTTGTCAACAAATGTTTACAAGATTGTTTTTTCTGATTTGCAAATGCAAATTTTCCCCCGCAAGTATTTCTTTTTAATGCAAAGGAATGTTTATTTTACTACCCTATATAATTTCTGAGTGAAAACACTCCGCAGCCGTGTCTGAAGGCTGTATACAATGTGTTCACTGCAAGAATCGCATGTTTGTTAACTGAGAAGGTCGAATTACTAATTGATCGTATAAATTAAAATCAGAATTCGAAGTCAGTGCGCTGTGATAATATCTTTGATGCTGAAGAAACAGATTTCGATTATTTGTAGGTTTCATTGCTAGTAAGATAAACTCACTGTGGCCCCTATTGTTTTAGGTCAGCCCTATGTCAACCGGAAGTCTGATCGTTACAGTTTTGGATAGTTGCTTGGATGCCACCCAACCGGCTAAGGCAATCATAAATCTTGAAGGCATACATAGGATTCATGTTGTCGTGACCGATAAGGTAAGCATCGCTTCTTTTTTTAGGTGCCATTTGTTTTTCAGGAGCATAGAACGTCAAATTTTTTACACCAGGCCCAAATACATCAAAAACAAACGAGGGACGGGTCATTTTATTTCTTTATATGCTTATAATATCAGAGTATATATATATACGTCCTTGAATATTTTATTGTCCTTTTCAGTAAACAGTTGGAAGTAGCCTCGCAATGAAGAAATACCCAAGCCCTTGATCTGTGCACATGTGCAATGTCGTTTTCGATAAACTAAACGATCACGTTTTTCCAGTTTAATGGATGTATAGTGGCAGGTTATTGAAAGGGCATAAGAAGGAAAATCCATGTTACATGTTAGTTGTTTTTTGGATCCTCTTAGCTTGATGATGTATGTTTGATTTCTAAATGGTCAAGTAGAATCGTTATAAGTGCCTCGTAAACCGCCGTTTTCGTGAGTTGAAAGGAAAAATCGTACAAAAAAAGAATAAGTTGTTGGGAGAATTAGTTGTAGATTAGTTTTTGGGAGAATCTAGAGAGTATTACGGATTGTTGTGTTCAAAAAGATATCCTGTTTAAATAGATGACAGTTACACGGACCTTGTTAGTTTAGGATGTCAGAAATAATAATGCTGATACAAGTGCCACGGAGAACGGAGCCCCGATCTTTTGCTTTCAATGCCATTGAGCACGATGTCCTTGAGACCGAGGAGAAACTTTTCCGGCGTTGTATTTATTGACGCTATTGCAGGCGTCGCCCCCGTCGTCCCCTTCCCTCCTCCTGCAAAAATTAGTCCGAAACGATTCTTCCAGTAGTGCTAGAGAACGTAGTGTCATTTTCCATAAGTGCTTTATGAAGCCGACGACAATTGTAGCAGTTAATAAACATCTGCGAAAAAACGTATAAAGCCGCCAATTATACAAGAGAGAAATTGTATTCTTTCTTGATGACCCATTGTTGATAGTCTACGAGTCATCATAGCCTAAAAGTTAATTGGTTTTCTTTTATGTTCATAAGTACGATCTCGATTGCCCGAATGGCTATCCAGGACATTTTCCCATGCTGTTTATTCCAGCTACTCCTCTGTAGCCGCCATTCTAACTCCCTAAGTGGTTAGTGATAGGCGGGAAGGGCATCAATTTGTAGAAGGAGCTTTGAACTATACGTCTTATGACAAACCACAAAATGTATCATCTTTTCTCCGTCTAAGGTCTACTTGGGAATATAACTAGCTTTTTTATTGCAACTAATAGAGGCACTCGTTGTTCTCACACTACGTAATGTAGATACAAAGACATGACGCTAAAGTTCAAGGCATCCTACCCTTGTTGATAATGCCATTCATGTCCTGATGTAAATCAGTACCATGATTCGTTACCTTTAATTTCTTTATCACATTTTACCGTACCCATCGCTTGCTAACAAGCATTTCTCTTCCATTCTAGGTTGAATTAACTAAATCAATCAAAGCTGTGGTTCAAGTGTTTGATTCAAGTGGAAATGCTTTGAATATTATTGATATGAATTTACTGCGACTAACACCGCGGCTGTCTCTGGATATCATGAACATCAGGTCTGTAAATTGTTTCTTCAGTTGCACATGTTATTCACTGTTTTATAGTTACTTTGCCATTAGTAATATTTTTATAGATATAATCATAGAGGTACTGTTTACTTCGACAGAGCTGTTGCCGAAACTGAGAAAGTATTTCTATACAACAAAGCCACGTATGAACTGAAGGGTCTGGCTGTTGGTGTAACAAGCTTAACGTATCACATCGTGGAACATGACGGAGTGGATATCAGTAGTCACCCAGAGGACATACAGGTAAGACTCAGTTATTTTATTTTTCTTCTGCTTCTTAAACTTGTTTGGCTTTCCATCGTCATGACTTTCATCATCGTCGTCGTTGTCATCATCATCATCATCATCAGCAGCAGCAGCAGTAGTAGCAATAGCAGCAGCGTCATTATCATCATCGTCATCATCATCATTATCAACACCACCACAATCGTCATGATTATCACCACCATCGTCATCATAACCATCTTAATCATCATAACCATCTTAATCATCATAACCATCTTAATCATCGTATCCATCATCATCATCATTTTTTCCATTATTGTCCCTAATTCTATCGTCATTACCACTCTCATTACCACTGCTTTCGTCAGCGACTAAATTTTAATCTGCATCATAATTGTTACCATCTTTTCTCCTTTCTCTATATTTCCTTATTTCTTCTCGAGTTTCTCTCTCATCCTTTTTTCTTCCATTTTCTTCTAGCGTTTTTCACCCGTACCTCGTAATTTCCCCATCCGTCTTCTCTTTTTCTTTCTATTTGCTTTTCTTTTTTTTTGTTCTTATTTTCTTGTTTCTGGTTTTTTTTTGCCCTGTCTTACTTGTTAATAGTTGACTGCCTTGACAGAAGTACTTATGAAACTCAAAGATTCTCTCTCGGTATATGCTTCCTCTATACTCCCCTTCAATTTCTTGGGGAGAACCCGTTCGACAGCCGAGGCTTTCCCTTCAGTGTCACCATAGAATATATCTCACCTCAGTGTTTTAAATAGTGCCATGGCACTGGTAGTAGGCTTGCATCGAAAATTGACATACGGGGGTTGAATTCGAGATAAAGGTGGTAAGCTTAAATTTACCGTCTATACCTGTCGGGGCTGGCGAGGTGTTTATCTGCAATGCATGGGGAGGAGTTAATATTTTACTTGGAATTGAGGTGCAGCACTCATCCCTACCAAAAAATTTGGTACGAGCAACATCCTTGTGGCCTTCGGCTGTAGTTGACCACCTTTTCTTTGCCATGTTTTGATACTGTCCATTTTAAACGTTGTAACTATCACGGATCTTTAAATCTGTCAAATATATCTGAAATGGTTGGGTTGGTCATGGAAGAATTTAAGTTGGTTGTAAATAAACAAAATGCCCTGTGTGCTAATGATAGTAACGAAAGTCACGCCAATCCATGCGGTCATGATTATTCGTTCCTCATTCGTCCACATCACGATTAACTTTCTCCTGGAAGGTGGTGATCCTCAACTCTCATGGAAATCACTCTATTGATCCAACCTGAACTATATACATGTCCGTACTACCCCAACCAACCACAACGAAAACGTGTTTCAGTAGGTACTACTTTGAGTTTGTAGCATACATTCAACTAAGACTCACCCACACGTAGACGGACATTACTCATTGATGTCTTCACTTTGACGGGCATTACTCATTCATGTCTTCACTTTGACGGACATTACTCATTGATGTCTTCACTTTGACGGGCATTACTCATTCATGTCTTAACTTTGACGGGCATTACTCATTCATGTCTTCATTTAGACGAATGTTACTCATTCATGTCTTCAGTGAACATTTTATTTGACCCGTGCCTTTTTTAAGGCACAACGTTCAGCTTAGGGTGTATCTATCGCACATATAAGCAATATTAACAATATGACAGCAAATTTCCTTACTTACCTCATGTTTGGCCTTCTGTAATGATCACTCGCCAAACGTGAAATCTGAGTTATTATACTTTTCCTATATCACCATTGCCTATTCGTATAAATATTCTCTGTCTAGCGGTGTCGGAACTCTCGCAACGGTATTAACGGTACTTATTGGTACACATAATCATCAGTTTTTAGGTTATTACACAAACCCTCACCTTTCTTCCTCCACCACAAAATTCGTCCCAGCGAAATATAAATTCCCAAATGGCCATCCAAGGGGATTCTGTAGGAACTGCCACCGTCAGTTATTATCAATCTCGCTTGCAATCCATTGACTTATTACGTTTACCGTATGTTTTCCATCATATCTAGGTATTTCCACCACTACGTTTAAATCCAAGACATGTGGTGCTGCTGTCAGGGGCAACATTTCAGGTATGTACCACATCCTTGATTGGGTTAGAAAGTAATTGCCACTGTCTAATTATGGAGACACTTTCTATGGAGACAGTAATAACCAATGTTGAACGAGGTTCTTATTAATTCAGATGGAATTTGTAAAGTATGAAGCAACACAGCACCATTTATGCTCAGTAACGCCTGGAGTTACTGGACGGGAGGGGACCGAACTCTGGAGGACGTTCATCGCTTTGCTACAGTTGACAGCTGAAAAAAACCTACGTTACTCTATTTGTGACTAAAGGGCAACGAATGTGCATCCGTAGCCAACTAGTAAAGTGTTTCAGTCTTGTGATGATAATACACCATAGTCCTAGGAGAGCGTCGGCATCCTTTTCGTCTGTGAAGATGCATTATAACTATGACAGTCCAGTTTTGGGGCGTTACTCCGCTTTTGGACGTAACACCGGACGGGCCTCTACAGATTCTGCCTCTTCAAGCTTCCTTCACGGGTACTGGGTGGGCCCCATGCCCAAGGAAGAGGAAGTTTCAAAACTATTATACACTGGGATCGAACACATGTTTTCCAAACCCTGGAATCGGATTTCAAAGTACGGTTTCAGGCCACTCGACCACATGGCCACACACTCTGCACGCTCCTTATCGTCGCCTTGCGTTAAAATATTTTGATGGATGCGTATGCCATTTACATTTTAATATTCATTATCTGGATAATGCTATACCGGTATTAGCGGTAAGTGTAAAGTCTATTTAGCATGGGGATTATTTAATACCATTGACTAGGTATTTGTATTCGGGTAAGTTACCGTAGTGTATAATACAGGGCCAGCAACCTTTTACAGCTATTGGGCCAAATGGAGGGCATTGAATAGTTCCGTGAGCACCCCCTAACGGCTAAAGCTATCAATGTGTATTAAAATTGTCATTTCTTACATTATTATCACTTGATAATCAACTGTGACGGTGCACATCAAATACAATTTTTTCTTGGATCTGCACGTTTATTTGTACTGAGCAGTAATGCCTACATATTGCAAAAACTGATTTCAGCAAAAATTTCATTGAGTTAAAACACCGCTTTAGTATAGAAGGACAAGCAATGATCTCTGATCTAGTGTCTCAATTATGATGAGGAAGCACTGATTATAATTGGTGAAATTACGCACCAAGACACATGTCAGGTGAAAGCCCGGTTTTTGGTTGTACAGTGGGCACTTTTGGGCCCGCTTGCCAAGAGTTTTGGACCGCAGGTGTAGTATTTGTAACGGTCAACTAGTCCATTTCTACTAGCACAAAACCCTGGCAACTATCACTTTCGAGTGAGTGAGTTGTTCCGCTTTAGATATTCCCGTAACAGTAGTACCAGCGATATTTATAAATCAGGAAATTTTAATCGGTGTATATCACCGGCAAAGAATATTCCAAGTGGTGGCTAGAAGTTGTACATTTGGAATTACCATATCTCTCCTATGATTATTTCTCCTAGATTCAAAGCCATGGCGGCCCGCGACCACAGTCAACTACGGTATTTTCTATTGGCAATGAAACGGTAGCTAATGTTAATGCCGCCGGCTTAGTGACTGCATTTGAGTCCGGTATATCTCCGCTTAAAGGAATGGCGCAAGGGACTGATCCTCATTCAGGACAAACCATCATTTATTCACAGGTAAAGGTTGTATTACAATTCATAAATTTATAGCAACACAGGGAGTTACTGCTAGTCAAGTGATTTGATGGAAATTTCTCGCTCCTTTGTTTAAATCCGCGACATAGGGCATCTGTGTATGTTTCCAAATACACGTTCTTGTAGCTCGTACAAATTTGCCACAGACCCACGGCAAACTGAAAATGTCCACATTTTTACAAAATTCAGGGAAGCGGTAGAGAAAACGAAAGGAGCATGATAAAACTAGACAACACCCACAACAGTCCATGTCACTGAACGATGCAGTTAAAAACTTTCGGATCGTTTTAGTCGGTAAAAATTATGAATCTGAAAATTCAGCGGCCTTGTATTTGTTTGTTCATGCACATGAGCAGATCTTGATGTCAGCCACTTTATGAGGCCTTCAAACATCATGTATTGCAAGTCAATAACCAGGCTCACTCATGACGGTCTAAATCAGGAAACGCACGCTTAAGTTCTAGAGCGCTCGAACATATAACTGATGGTGCCTATTTTTTAGGAAGCTCCTTTTATTTTTTTACTGCATCAACTCTCCAGTTCATGTAAGGTGATGTCAATGCCCTACTTGGTAGTAGCTTTGCTCAGTTTTAAGTTGAACATAGCTTAGAGTAACATAGCTAAATACGAAACTAACGAAGTTACTCTTTTTCTCATATCTAGGACGAAATCAAGGTGGAAGTTCTTGAATTGAAGGGTTTAAAGATCTTTGTTCCATCCCATAACTTAATATCGGGGTGCGAGGTAAGTGAACCTTTTTGACATGTACGTGAAGTGTTGTTAGTTAATTTATATCTTTCTTTTACCGACATTGCTCCTTTGCTTGCTACTCGTGTACTAAGTTCCTCTAACTTCGTCTACGCCCGCATCGAAATGCTATGTAACTACTATTCTCTGATATTAATATAAAAAGTCCGTCCATATGTTCATCATTGATGCAAGGAGGCAAACAGGTATTCAACAAGTCATTTATCCAGACTTGCTGTGACACAGTTAAGTCCAGTCCTGACTAGTACACTTCAGTACATCCAATAAGGTCAGTCGACCTGTCCAATCAGTGAGGCCAGTCGACCTGTCCAGTCAGTAATCTTTGCCGGGCAGCCAGAGATGTAGGCAGTTAGTTCAGTCTTTAAGCATATTTCGTTATATTTATCACTCGGATCTCTGAGTTACTTGATTAATCACTGAGTAAGGCAAGCGGTTAGGCCAGTCATTCATTGAGGTTTGTAATCACCTGTATCAGTAGGTCTCAGTTGGCCAGTCAGGCATACATACAAATAATAATTGACCTTGTAGATATTAGGTATTTTAAAGATAGTGATCAGCTAGTATATACTTGCAGTTGTCTTTAGCTCTAAAACCTTTTTTCAGCAAAGCTCCTTGACGTATTTTGGAGTTTATTGCAGATTTATCGAGGACATCTTGTTGCCCCTCCCTGACAATTTTAATCCTGACATTGCCCCGTTATTACTTGCTACCACTGACCTCTCATGAACATGATACATGATGTTGTCTAAGAGAATCATACGTCACATAGCGACAATAGGGTTTATGGAAAGGATACTATGATAGATATAGACACCAGTCTTTTTAAC
>JAAAKL020014940.1:0-11719 GCA_010016065.2 Carybdea cf. marsupialis auct. non (Linnaeus, 1758)
AACTGACGAATGTACCAAATTTCCATTAAACATAATAAGATTTCTTAGGGGTTTCTGTCAAAACAAATAAGCCAACCGACGACAATATACAATGCTTCTTTCTAGTTATTTTCTCAATATTTTCTCCTCTACATAAAGCAAGTTTCTACGTACAGATTAAGCAACGTTTGCTTTTCATGGTTTATCATAGGATTTAATTCTAAATCAGAGTCACGAGTACAGAATCGTCCCAAGCAAATAAACATACCCTTGAAACAAGCTTGAGCAACTCTTGGTACTTTTCCAGATGCCCCCCACAACCATTGCTCAAAACTGCACTGAAAACCTAACCCACCACCTAACACTAACCCTAACTCTAACCCTAACCCTAACCTTAACCCTGTGGAAAAGGTGGTGGGAGGATTCTGTCTCTGAATGAGGCGAGGGGGGGGGGGGGTATCTGGAAAAGTACTTTAAATTTATAAAAGAGGGTTCTTAAGGACATTGCACTTATTTTCAGCAGCACACTAAGATCATATCAATCTTCGTGAAATAATCCCCGAGTGAACTGATTATGTGCAGTGTACTCGTTTGTTAAGTTACATTCATAGACTGGCGTGAAATATCTCAGAGTACTTGATGTTGTCCCTAAACGACAACCAATCATAAAAAAATACTAGGCCTACATATTGGCTTCGGGAACGTTCAAGTTTTACTGATGATCTCGACTGTTTCATGTTCGAGAGATCTTGGCAGTGCCTTTCATCATCTCAGACAGAGCATGATGCCTGAACAAAGCAAGTGTCAAATTGCTGAATCGCTGTTTATCAGAACAAACGTTTATCTAGATCACGAGGTAACGAAAAACAGGTAAACGAGTCTCTGAACACATCGATAGCCTACATTATACACTCCATGCACATTTTCTACCACAACGGCCGTTTTTGATGTGTCCATTAACGTTAATATCTGGTAGAAATTGAATATACTCTCCTGTATTTCAGTATTAACTCCACGACAATACCATGTCTGAGGTACTACCCTCACAACTCGAAAACATCGATCATTTCGCCACTCGTGTACCAACGATCCATCGCTTTGAAAACGATAAACAGAACCAGAGATCGTAGCAAAGACTCACTTCAGGATTTCTTTCATTTACAAATGAACATAAGAGAGGTTTCCATATCGTTCTACGCCACATGCCTTTAAATAAACCCGATAAACAGCCGAACAACATGCCAAATGATCATCAGTGGCTGACGTCCTCGTTGACCACCGCAGCTCGAGTGCTACGATTGCCTACGATTCGCTGAAAATTTTGAACATGTTCAAAACTCTGCGATATCCTACGATAGTCTGCGATACCCTACTATACGGTTGAAATCAATCGTAAACCCCTCACACTATGCGATAGTCTGCGATACCCTACGATAGTCTACGATACCCTGCGATTGTCTGCGATGTGTCTACGACATCGTATCGAAAAGTGTGAGGACTGCTTAAGGATTGTATAACTGACCTATTAGATCTATGAACGCGATCATGGATCTCAATAATAGATGGTGGACGAAAGGAACTTTGAAATGATTTACTCTTGTCAATCATTTCCCAGGGAGTTTGCACAGAGGTGCTGCAAGTAGAGAAAGGTACTCGTTACGCTTAGATCTTTGTATGATTTCTCAAGCCACAACGAAGCAATTATATCTTAAACGACTTACAGTCAGTATTTCCTTACTGTAAACACGATACTTTCACTCTGCGAATATTTTTCGTACCATACTCGATATTGAGCGCAGCCTATTGCCCAGGTAGACTAAGCAATATCCAGGGAGAGAGAGAGCAAATTTACGGAAGTGGTCTCCCGTTGCCTTCCCCAACCGATAGCCTTTGTATTGGGCTATACGGGATTCGAACCCACAATCTCAGACATGCGAGTCCGATTCCTTAACCACTAGACCACGGCGACTCAATATTACAATTCCAAACATTACAAGTGAAATTAGTAGGCCCAGTATAATTATAGGAAATAAATAGCGTCGAGGGGCTAGACTCAATCTGCTCGAGTGTCCTTCATACCTCACTTTGTTTGTTTTGATTGATCATTCAAAATAAATTGAATTAGATTTTGTTATGTTTGGACATGTGCTTAAACATGTGTAAACGTTAGGCATTGAAAGTTTGAGCATTTTTCAGCTATCAATGGAGAAGGTAGAATTTTAATGTAAATACTATGGCCAAGGAAGGCATAATTATGCTATATTTTATAGAACGCAGGCGTTGACTGTTAGCCTTGTTTGATGAGTAGAGTAGACATTTCCTTAGTTATTGATAGAAAGGTAAGATTCGAATCGATAAAGCTGTCTGTGAGGGCTGCAGTAGGACGTCTTGGGTACCTAAGATTGCGAAAGGGCATGATTTAAACATCGGGCTTTGCCTTGGTCTGAGTATCTAACTGACAGACAACAGGATGTAAAAGTAAAAGATTATCTTTGCAATATATCATATTATGATTCATTTATCTATTATTAAGAACTACTCTATTTTTGCAAATACGTCAGATGCTATTGATCTCAAGGAATCACTAAGTCAAAAGTGAATTACTTCCTTTTCTTCTTCTTTTCCTCTTCCGCTTCTATTTCTGTGCCTGTCCCCTATCTCCTCTTTCTGCTCCTACATTGAGTCGGCAGTTAATTGTTGAATCGATATGGCTGTCTTTGTAGTCAGTCTCTAGAGTCATCTATCTGGTGTCAAAATATTGCCGGTAATGCACAATCTCGCTATGTCGTAGAATAATATGTGCGCAATGGAGGAGGCCATGCAATTTCAATACTATACGGCACCGTTGAACCGAGGCCTTATTCTGGTACATTTAAGTTGCATCAAATAAACCTTGGCATAATGCAAATTATTTTTTCTTTGAATGACTATAACTTGCATAAAATATTTTCTAAAATTTATGTGCAAAGCTGTGGCTTTACAGAAATAAGGATTACGTGAGATAGTTCTGATGAAATGAACAGGTGGTATCATAGTTACTCTCTCCTTTATATTAATAAACATTGAGTCTAAAAGAACTCCGTCGCAAAGCGTCTGCCAAACCATCTGCCATGACATTATCAGGTGCTTTCGTGGATTTCAAATCCCATAGCTTTTGCTCATTGAATTAGATGTAAATATATTATCTACAGCTATGAACTGCACCAAAAAAGGTGATCATCTGTAGCTTATAATCATTGCTGAATAACAAGTTTTGGGAAAATTGGACCTGGTAAATAATATTTAAGACAAGCATAATATTGTAAAAAATATTTAAAGGTGCTTGAAGTAAATTTGATGATTGCTGCTTAAATATGTCATCCAAGTTAGACTGGGACCTGGCACAATGCTATCGGACTAGGGAGGGGGAAAATGCCCCGATAGTAGGATGAAGCTAGAATGCATGTAAAACTAAATCTTGTCTTAAAAAATATAACATGGTAACCTAAATAATGCGATAAGCGTAATTGTTGAAATATTTGATAGTGCTAGTGTGCAATTCCAATTGAAAATTTAGTAGTCAATATGACAAAAGAACTTTCCGCTTGTAATCAACAGGCGTGTGTTCTACAAGGATCTATGTTAGGCCTTGTTTTTGACTTGTTTCAATCAGTCGATTGCAGCCTATTTTTGTATTTTGATAATTCCTGTCTTCTTTATGTAGACGAACACTCGAAAATGATATGAAGATGTCTAAACAAAAACTTCAACTTCGTATGTGACTGGTGTGTTGCTAATTAGCTAAGCAGCCACTTTGGTGAAGATAAAACAAAATCAAATGTTTTCAGGAAATGCAAGGGAGTTATTAAGAACTAAGCATTGGCCATCGGAGGAGGGATATCGAGATTATATGGCACTTTGGCATCTCATACCTTTACACACTTGATGAAGAATCGGGACAATAGTAATTGGCAATACTAATGGAAGACTGACAGTGCTGTATAGACTGTAAAAATCATTTTGATTATTTACTCTGAAAGTAACTTTGCAATGCCTGGAATACGATTATAAAAATGAGATATGAGAGAAAAATTCAATTTATTCATGTCAAGAAAACCCAAGCTCTGAGTGAATATAAGTGAAATTCAGGCCATACATTGGCTGCCAACAAAGGAGAGAGTGGAGCACTCTATTCCAACAACCGCTTTCGAATTATACGGAACGCCGCAAATATTGTACATGTACCATTCCAAAACAGTATCTCAGGTCTCATGTTTAGGAGCTAAAAACTTTGGAATGATTTCCATAGATGTGTTAAGACAGTCGCAATCCTGAACAGATACAGATATGAATTGAGAAGTAAATTATTTCAAAAATTGAAGAAAAAAGACAACTGACACATTTTCTAACCTTTTGGTTCAACGAAGTACTAAAGCGAAGAAAGTCTACAATTTTTAAAACATCTTTAATGCTCTCCCTTCCATCTTCATATGTAGGGTGTTTTCATGAACTTTTTCTAAATGTACGTGGATGAAATTTTGTTTATCTTAACTTTTTAACATCCTTGATATGATGTATATATATATATATATATACATATATATATATATGTATACGTAACTATAATCAGACACTAAAAGATGGGATTGGAAATTCACTACTCCGAGTTTCACATATTCACGATGTGTTTGATTTTTAAGCAATTTTACTTATGTCATCCGAATTGGGATTATATCTATAGTTTTAGTTTTTCTGATGGCAAATTTTAAAAAAATATTACATTTTGCAAAACTGTCGGTGTCAGCAACTGTTAGCAAATCATGAACTGTCGGTGTCAGCAAGACACCTCACAGCGGATTGTGCAAGTTATATGATAAAAGCAACCTTAGTCACTTACCGAAAAACAAATGATCATTTAAAAAATTTAAAAAGCGTGACATCATGGACGCATATTTAGGGTTTTTCAGTGTTGGAACAAAAAACCGAAACCAAATATAACAGATATGCAAATACTGAAGTTACGAAAAATACAAAAAGTGGTTTTGTAACGACTTTATCAGAAACTTGTTTCTATTGCAAAAGTATTAATTTGACCGTTTAAAAGGTTTCATGTTCTCGCAATTAGTGTATAGCAGTTTTAATGCCCGCCTTTAACAGATAGCGATGAGAACCTTTTTGATTACGAGGTTCAGTGACATTTACTCGGGGGCGAGGGGAAGCACTTTCCTGTATATTTTATTCAATTTACATGAATGCTTATTTTCTCTGTACAGCCATTAGTTCCCTCGGTAGTCTACCTTACGCAGCCAACATATAAAATATAAAAAATGTTAGGTAGACTTTGAAAATTTTGGCCAAGTGCATGTTCTAAATGGAAACGGAATGATGAATAGTTATCTTTTCATCGATAAAGATTAGGGGGTTGTGCTTCCTGTGTGTTTATTAGTGCAGTTTTTTTACCCTTGAAATACTTGGGAGAGAAGTTATAAAATTAGGGATTTTGCTATGTACACGTATAAGTCAATTTTCAGAATTTTCTCTAATATGTAGCTAGTGTGCATATTAAGAAAAGGAGAGACGGATATATTATTATAAAAATTGGACGGCGTGAATTGACCGATGATGATGAATAAGTCATTTATAGGTTAATTTAAAAAATTGTTTCCTAATTCCCTTCATTATCAAAATGATTTATTTATTCTATTATTATTATTTGCATCTGAAGTCGAAATACACAGCAAAGGCAATCACAGTTGCTACACTTATTTGCTTTTATCATATTTGTCTAGTAAACTGTTGATCAGGTTGAACATCTGTTACAATTCGGCTTCGGAGTGCCTACCTGAAGGTCGAAACGAAAACCTTGAGACACGAACATGGATACAATGATAGTAACTACTACCGCTGGTTCTCTTAAAATTGATTAATCAACTTTTCAGCTGCTAGCATTATCCATTTCATAATTATAACTGAAACATATGGCTCGTCATAATAAATTTTGTAACCAAACAATTGGTTCCTCCGTCCTGATAATTAATTTACAGCGTCAGATTCGTTTTCCGAAAAGTTGAACACTCCTGTACTTGAAGTGAAACCGGAGAAAATCTTATCAATGAAAAATGCTTACCCTTGTCGGCTTCTTCTGTCTCTAAGTATCTATATATTTGTATCTGACATGCGATCTGTCCTAAATATCGAATGACAAATATAGCAAAACGAGGAGCGAGGGCAAAGAAAATCGCCCTCAAGGGAGCTAGCTGTTGATAGCACTTGTTGTGAAAGAAAAGAGGCATGCTTTGAAAATGTGGCTTTCACAATAATCACAGGTATGAGCCTCTGGCAAAATAATTGCTTAGTATGGTGGGAAACAAGACGTTGAAAAAAGGAAACAATCGTGATCAATTGATCCATGGTGAAGTTGTCAGTGTTTTAATTTGTTCAGATAAAGAAAATGCAGAGATTTTTCGATCAGATGTTTAGATCAAATTTTAATTCGGCTAGAAGATGGTGCTGGATTCGGGTTTCATTCACTCAAAACAACGAATACTAAACTGAGAAACGTATCCTTAGCTAAGTGACTGTTACTACAAGCACACAATGTATACCTCAATAAAGGCGGTTTACAGTGAAGTAAGCGAAGTATGTGCTTCTGTCGAATTAACTAGAAACAATCGGGGAACTGCATCACAGAAAATACATCCCTTCCACCACACATCAATTTCCAGGCGCCAATACGCGACGTTTTCCACTCACTATGGCCTGCTGTATCACAAAGACGTATGGATTTCTAGTACGACTTTGAATCACAAAACATCACAAAATGGCTGGTGCTTATCTTTATCTGCTACGCCGTGGATACAAACCGAGGTGATAATGACCTAAGGTGAATGTATCCATGGAAACGAGCTCCCAATTTTTATTGTCGGGCATGATTCGTTCTAAGAAAACATCGGTTTCATGCTTCCCTTTGATTCTTCAAAGTTTGTAAATTGGGGCACACAAGCTGCTATTCTCTTTTTATTGTTCTTGGTAAAAAATGTATACTTCACTCGCTTCAGAAGATGTTTTGTAACAGAAGTACCGTAGAAGATTTGTGGACAATTAGTATTATAGCTTGTGTTGCGTTAGTAGACATAATAAGACAGCAAGGCTTTACGTTTCGAAGAACGGAACTTCGTAGATTTTTCATCGATTTTGCTATAGGACGTGATAATCTCGTTACTTGGATAATGACTTATGGTTGCCTCGTATACTAGGAGGTTTTCAGCAAGGTCTTCCAGAAGGTATAGATAGGGATGTAATAGATAGTGGAGATGAAGACAGCCCTGTAAAAACCTAATCAACAGTGGCGGTTTTAGGGAATGGCGACGAGGGCGGTAGCCCAGGGATCCGCGCTTTCACCTTAGAAAATGCTGGACGAAATTTCCAACCTTTATATCGTAAATCTTTACTTTTAACGTACAATTTTGGTCAAATCTTCTGTCAGCCAAGCTTATTAGCACCCCGTCTATTCAGGACCTTTGAGTATCACAGCTAAAAACGTCCGCCATCTAGTCAGTCAGCTTCTCTTTCGTACTCTTCGATGTATACACACTCTGCACTTTATGCAAAAATTACTCCACACGGTAGGCACTGTGAAAGCCCTACATTATGGGAGCTACATGGGGTGAGAAGATATTGACAATAATACTTTTCTTTAATAGGTCCCCGCGTTGGAAAAGTGCCACGGGCCCCACACGTCGGAAAACCGCCCCCTGGGAATTAATAGGAAGTAAACGCTGCTACTGAAGCCCTAAAAAGCCACTCCCTACATCAACAGGAAGATGGTGTTAGACAATTCATAAAAATGTCTCATAATCTAAACAAAACTATGTTAAAGTAAGTTGTTTTTCAACTGTAGATAGACCGAGAGGGATGAAGAAAGTATACAAAACTGCGCCACAAAAAGAACCAAACCCCGGGCACAATTCACAACCTGGCGCCAGCAAGCAATACCAAGGAAAGGAATCAAGGTACGATTATCCAGACAAAGCAAGATGATACCCTAACAATACGTTATATTTATACAACATGTGACAGCGTTAACCTGCTTATGTATAAACTTCCTTAAAGATTTAAAGCGACTGTTACCACAATTTGATACTCTGCCGTCTTTATAAACACGCTAAAAAACAGAAGGCACAATATAAAAAACTGCAATGAGAAACAAAGATGAAAATAAAAGTACATAGACAGAGCATTACTCCATTTCATTTCTTTATTTGTTTGAATTCACTTAAGACGATTCATGAAAGGCACAACTTGATGGAAAATCCAATATCTCTTATAATAAATTTTAAAACGTTCGATTAAAATATTATAATTTACCATCCCCCCTTTTTCTTCTTCTTCCCTTTTGCCTTTGCTGCCTGACTCGGCTTCTGTTGACGCGGGGGAACAACAGTCGACGACGGATTCGGACTTGCTGGCGATGCAGCTGCTGGGGTAGATCCAGCTCCAGTCTTCGGCGGTTTGGGTGATGCAGGTCTATAAGAATTAGAGGTACATAGTATTAACTACTGTGAAAGAAATGTTGGCCGTCTACATGCACAACCCTCGTGTGGCAGATTGCATTAACTACATGCAGTAGTTTAAATTATGAATAAATGCGTTTCCACTGTAACCATAATACCAGGGATCATGAAGATCTTCTCATCCCTAAATATAACAGAGTATGTGAAAAAGGGCTTCCATTACACATTTCTGAAGACGTGTAATAGAGTACCTCAAGAGTGCGGTATAAACGCTAGATACTTTTCGAAGACAACAGAACAAGTATCTAGAGGTTATCCTGAAACAAATACCCCTGGGGAAAAAACAGAATGAGTAGGATTTTCAAGTATCGGATGTCGATCAAGTTACAGTCTAAGTAGTTATTAATAGCTGAAGGGGTTTTTCGTGCGTAAACAAAGGAAAAATTGAAAAGGATTGACCAAAAAGCCACCTTAAAGGAATCGAAGTAGAATAGAATACACACACAGGGTAGAAAGTGGTAGCACGGGATAACGATGAAGTGTGATGCGTTACTTTCATGCTACCACGAAGGTACCTGTGTGTACAAGGTATGTTTTTACACAAGCAAACGACCACAAGCTTAACAGATCGCCATTCAATTTCTTATTGTTTCACTGCTTCGAGAAGACAAGTGATTGACACTTGAATGGCCTATTCCACACGATCAATTGACAAGGCTGCGCATGCGTGTAGCTCTCACGACGGACAGATATTGTTTACATGTGTTCGCTGCAATTTGAAACCAATTAGATCTTCGTCACGTTGACAGCGAAAGGTGTGAGGATGTGAACATTATAAAATTCATGTGTTTCTACATACATGAACAGTTTCCGAAACTATTATTCTTCATCTGTATGAAACGCTTACAGATTGCAATTAAGTTAACTGGAGAGTGTTACTTTTTTTTGCTTTTACTTTTTTTGGCTTACTAGCTTACAGATTCGATGCTTGCACGGAGCCAGCAACTAAAATTTATTATCATCCAATCTCTTGTGAAAACAACATATACACCTTTCTTTCATAAAAAAATAACATTATAAAACTGTCTCTTCCTTAAAATTGCCTCCCAACTTGTATGGTAATTATTCATTTTCAATCTTCCACGTTTCTCAGGATAAATCAGAACATGTCCCAATAGTTTCACTTTTTCTACTAAATCGTCAGACTCAACAATTAGAACTATCTCTTCTCTAAAGTATCAAAAGAGTAACGGTTATAGTAAATAATTGACGTCTGCTATCTTTGCAAAATGACAATGGACATCACCAATCTTTAAGGGGTTGGTCCCATAACATCCTGCAGCACAATAATTTCAGGCACCACAAATTATTTTTATACAAAATATTGTTTAGCACCTGTTCAACTCTACCGGGACTTGAGGACAGGAATAGTTGGCTTAGCATTTAAATAGTTGGCTTGTCCTCAGATCTATTCTGAATAGTTTGAAACATAACGTTTGGATATTTGACTTTATGATGACGTAATACATACCCCTAAGAAATGTGAACCTCAAACAGCACAAAATTGGCATATTGGCAAAATACGTATAATAATTTTGCTTCAGGGCAACGACTCACATAAAAAGCAAATAAAATAGGTCTTTTACAACCAGTTCTTCGTTTATTATACTTGGGACATAAAGTATATTTCGTTTGAGCGTCAACGAACGTTGCAACAATGAATTGTTTAATGGTGATGAAGTCACCAATAACACAAATAAATGAGTTTCTGGAACTTATAGACCAAACACCATTCCTAGTATTTTTTGATAAGTTACTAGCATCGGTATCACAGCATGAAGGAAACGTTTTATTGACCCCTCCTCACCTCTCTCTCGCACTTAAGATCCTTGGTTTTCGAAAAGGTAAGCGATTGATACATTGATAAGTTACAGTTTGAACGATTACATGTACGTCTTAATCCACAACCTACATTGCCTTACAATACTATTTGTTGATAACGTATAAATAAGTGCACTGTTGTCATTCTATGACATAGACTTCTATTTTGAACTAGGTACATTAGTCTATAGAACAGACTGTGTCTATGTTGGAATGGCTCAACCTTAGCATGATCTGTCTCGCCAGTAGAGTCCAAGTAATCGTAATTTGCTGAAACACTCACGGACGACTTTACGAGTACGTGATTTACCTGATAGGGTAGTTCATACATAACGATTGAAACGAGAACACACCATAATTGAACATTTACATTCATCCTGCAGCGGTGAGGGTTTTAAAAAATTAATTTCCTAATGTATAATGCATAAAGATTGGTGTTTTATTTAAAAAATCAGTTGGAGGTCTGAAGTACGCTATCCGGTCAGTCGAGTTTACTTCCGACTGCGGTACAACTGTACAAGCAGGAAACAAATAAAAGATCAGTTTCAAAATGCAAACAATAGGAGGAATTATGACAAAGAAGACATATGCTGTCAAACATGGAATTTAAGCTATTGACCTATTTGATGATTTGATATGATTCTGCTTTACTTTAATCTCGGAGATGCATTGAAAAGTAACAAAACGAATGAACATTCAGAGCCGACTCAATTTACAAACTGTGTCTATCACCTGCTTCTTCAGCCCAACTTCTACAATTTTCACAGCACTAGTCAACAACGATAGAGTAGTTTCACTAGATTGTTTATGTGTAAACATACATAACAGAAATCAGTTCTACTATCTTCCGTCATTATTTTGTTACTTGTGCCTTTAGTATATCTCACTGTTTCAGATAAAACTCAAACATACTGCAAGAACAAAAACAACTCAAAAAGAGTTAGCTAAAGGATATTAACGTTTTGATAAGATGGGTATCATTCTATGGTATACGAATCTAACGATTACACCTGTTCGCTGAAAGGCTACTCTAAATTCTCACTCTTTAGTTTCTGTTTCAGCACAATGACTACTTTATGCAGTCCCCGAATTACAATAACTAGGTGTAGGTGTTGCTTCTGCACAAAGACGTCCCCTACGACCTCAAAATATCACGTTTGATGTGTTCAACAAAGTTCGCACCACCCTATCATAACCAACGTAAGGTAACCCTTGATGATTCCATACAGAAAGTGCGACAGGGCACTCCATGATTGATCTTTACATTCAAGAACCTCTCCTTTCACTTCATTTGCTTTGATTGGAGGGGTAAGTGAAAAGCTACGCGGAAGGTCCACTACTAGATCGTTGTTTTGTTGACTCCTAGC
>JAAAKL020014941.1:0-11719 GCA_010016065.2 Carybdea cf. marsupialis auct. non (Linnaeus, 1758)
CTTTTACACTTCCTCCCCCCCCCCCCCCCCCTGCCCTAACATTATAATTTATATTTGTTACCGTACATCTACATCTTATCCGCTATCAAAAAATTTCTTGTATATGTCACACTTGTTACAACTGGTTACATTAGATCTATTCTCATTTTTTACTGACAGAAAGAAAGACGTGGGCAACAACTCTTTTACTCCACGAATACTTGAGTTTAATGCTCACATCAGGGAATGCACTTCTTAGTCCATCATTGCTATGTGATAAATGTAATTTTGATTTTATAATTTTGTTGATATATAAATACACATATATGTATAATTTTATATATTTATATATAACATGCATTCATGTTTATTGAGTTGCTATATATTTATTTATTGCATATCACAAATTTGATTCTCAGTGCAATATCAATCATGATGAAAGAACTGTAATGCCAGTAATAAATTTGCCTTATTCTGAATTAAGCAAATACAGCAGATTTTTAATAGAGGACATCAGCAAAACATACTTATATACAAAACAAAATGAGTGTCTGTGTTTTGGGCTCATGCAAGCAGTTCTACTTCTTAGTTTGCTTTGATGTGTAAGCTGTGGTATATAGTATTGTAGTTTGTATTCTTTGATGCTTCTTTCCAGTTTCAAGGATTGATTAACCAGCAGAAAATGTAAGGAACTCATATATTTATATCTTTCAAAGTCTATTTCCATCTATTCTCACTGCCAGAACTGCATGACAGGGACCACATATAATTATTCTTACAATTTGTATTTATAAGTTGTTTTGTTGTTTTGTTACTCGGGGGCTAGTGCATGCTTATGTACACCAGATAAGATAGTAAACATGTGTTTGGTGATTGCCAAGAATTTTCTAAATACTTCCCTTGTATACCTTATTGCTTCATAGAAGTTCTGCCACCACACTTCAGACTGTTGGAAAAAGTGAAACAAGTGCCCTGGACATTCAATTAGTTTTCTTTAACATCTAATTGGATTTCTTATCATAACCATACATCAATAGACCAGTTTTTAACTGTTACATTTTCTTCAGCAGTTTTTGGTACAGATTCTGCATTTGCCCTGGAACTCTTTTTATAAAAGTACCAATGATGCTTGGGGTTATGCATTTATTGTATGCCTCCAGAGGAGTGACATGGAGACTGTAGCAATGTGTGTAGAGAACAGCACCTTAATTTATATCTCTTTTGTATTTTATTGTTTCTAAGTTTATAGTCAATTTTCCATAGGTGTGATAAGAAAGCTACAATTCCATGCCTCTTAATTAAGCTTATAAATGCAACATGATGGAAATTGAACCTCTAACCATTTGTTCAAAACATTACCACCACTACAGAACAGGAAATTACGGGGCTCATTGAGCATCACCCTTAAAAGCATCTTGAAGAGATTGACGAGGTTCTCTGTTGATAAGCTGATTGCATTACTATTTGTTTTGAATGACAGAGGGATTGTGCCTCGTTTTAACGGATGATATTGGTATTTGTTTTGTTAAATATTTGGTTTGCTTATCTCATTACCAGTACTATATATTCCTCCATTACAAAGCATAGCTGTATTGAAGGGCCTATTTTGCTTGTTCTTCATTTTATAGTTTATTGACATACTCATACACTTATTCAACATAATTTACTGATATAGCTAAATTTCCTTCTCAACAATAGTGATTTTTAACTCACCTGCAGCTTTCAATATGCATCTACACTTCCTGTTGACCAACGTGAAAACTAGATAGATTAAACGAAAGGGGAACGTGTAAAATGCTAGAAAGTTAGAGATATGCTTTCCTAGAAAGATATTTTAACCATAGATGTACTATTCTAAAATCAAATTAGGTTTAGGGGTTAGGGTACTAGTATCTATTCTCACAAAGGGATACTAGGAAAGTACATCTTGGCAAGAAAGTTTCTACAATAGTATTACTTGGCAATTCTAAGTTAGTATGTACACTAAAATTCTAGCATTTTATTGCGACCGAAACCAAAGTGACATGGGATATTTTCTCTCGAGAGGTATGGGAGGTTTTGTCACCCATATACAGTGGCGGTTCGTGCATATGCGCAGGTCATGCCTGGAACACCAAAATTTCTCACCAATATTTTTGTGTTTGGCCCTATCGGTTTTCTGCATCATTCAAATCATCTTGTTAAATTGAATAAGTTTCTTTCTTCTACTCCGAATCACTACTTCAAACATAACATCAATTGCGTCCGCCTTTTGTAGTGCCAACGGTATTCTGGCACAACCTTTTGTAGTAGAAACTCTTGTAAATATTGACAAGACACGGTTTTAAGGCGACTGACCGAAATCAAGGTGTTCAAAATCAGTTTGGCACCCAGCTAAGGTACAGGGCGGAAATCAACGTAACCTGCGAATCGGATAGACCAGTTCCTTACAAATCATGCAACAAAGGTAAGATATCGATGCCAGTATCACGTGGTCCACAACTTGACTTTTCTGAATGAAAAGATACGTGAGACATATACGAGAGATATTTTTCAATATCAACATGAATACTGCGGATTACTTTCAAGAATATCCATTCAGCTCGCCAAGAAAATTATAATATATCTAGCAAAAGTAAAGTTTATATAGTAAGTAAGTTAGTTTGTGTTGAAGGAAAATATTGTTGTCATATGATGCATGCTTTTGTTTCTGAGTTGTCTGTTTTTGTTTTGAGACATTCTTAATGATAATACGTTGTTTCCTGTTAAGAAGGTAAGACTTGAACCAATTCATTGTAGTATCTTAAACTCTAAAACGTGTTACCAGAGTTTCGAATAATATATCATGTTCCACGGTGTCAAATGCTGCTGATAGTTCAATGCGGAGGAAAAGTGATGACGTCACAAATCAAAAGTTTTGGAAATAGGGCAATTTGACTCCAGATACCTGAAGACAACCCTAGAATAGACTGTTTCTCAAAATACGAGACCTGTAATGTACATAACGTTTAAACTAGAAGCGTTCGAATTAAAAAAATCTCTGGTCAAAACTCTGGTAGTTTTCCTTGGATCCTAACGTTAGAATCCAGCATCAAATAACAAGGTTTTGTTAGAGAGCAGGGTGTTGGGAAAAGGCAAGACTCTCAATTTTGGCCATTGACGTTCTCACTAATAGGGCAATATGAATATTGAGTATTTTTTCCGTAATTCAAACATTTTTAAAATCGTGACGTCATATTTTTCCTCCGCATTGAAACCAGTAAGGTTGTTATCTGTTTGTCCATCGCCGTTAGAATGTCGTTGTGGAGCTTAACCATTTCTGCGTCGGTCGAGTAGTGTTTCTATAGGCAGAAATGCATTCAGGGGACAATTTGTTAGTGTTTGCATGCAGTCGATATTGTGAAACAGATGCAGGTTCAACTACTTTCGAAATGTATTTTAAGTTGCTAACTGGTCTGTAATTGGCCCATATTGTATCTAATCCCTTCTTTTTGAGATTTGGATTTATAAGTGCCCATTTCCACGATCATGCGAAAATCCAAGACGTTAGGGACACATTTACTAACCGAGTCAAGACCGGAAGTAGTGCTCAAAAGGCATTTCTTTAAAAGGAAAGTTGGAATAGTATCGCCGATGCATTGCATGTCGTTAGAGTTCATTGTGATTTTCTCTACATCATGTTCGCTAAGATCCGGGAACTCATGAAAAGTCGGTTTATCGTTCATGAAGTTGCATGTTTTCCAAGGAGGGTTAGATGGAAGTAAGGTGGACACTTGAGTCTTTATGGTCTCAACTTTACTAACAAAGAACTCTCAAACTCATTAGATACTTTTATTAAATCATTAAAAGCCGGAACGGGTTTTTCATTGCGAGAGCCGGTAAGAGTTCTTACTACGTCAAAAAGTTTCCTCTTCTCACCACAGCACTGAAGGAAACGATCAGTTAAATAAATTGAACGTTCTGACTCACAAGTAACGTGAAAGATGATCCGAGCTTGCTTGCAAGCTTCATGATCAAGAAGGAGGCCACTTATTCTCCATTTTCTTTCTAATTATCTTCTTTTACACTCGAGATTCTTTTGATAGGTATTAAACCACGGTTGCTGTGACTTTAAAACACGGCTTTTAGATTTTATAGAAGCAAGTTCATCAATGAAACTGCTTAACGTATGACCATAGCATGCAGACATTAAAAATCTTCATCCCGCAAGTGTTTTGTTAACTCGGATTGCTGTATTTGATCCGTCAAAAGCTGACAATTAATGTCTTGTAGGTTTCTATTATATTATATCTGTGTCTAGTTTAGGTTTGGGAAAATTTAAATGGCAACTCACGAAAGAGTAATTAGAAAGGAAGTATTCTGTGTCAATGACTTTTGAGAGTCAGGTAAAATTCTGTTCTCGTAATTATCAGGTCGAGTGTGCTTCCTGATACACGAGTCGGCTTCCAAGTATGGTATTGAAGAGCAAAGCTACCTATTTTATCAAGAAACTTCCTAGCGTTCGTGCTGTCAGATTCGTTCACATGGAAGTTGAAGTCTCCGCAGATGATGAGATCCTCGTTACCGAGTTCTATGTTTTCAAGAAAATAATTGAACTTGTGAAAAAATATTCCACAGGAATTGGTGGGAGGTCTATAAACTATTCACACTTTGATTTTCTTGCTTGAAATGTACAGAGACCAGAGTGAAAATTCAAAGGAAGAAAATTCTCCCGCAGATCCTCGTTTAGGAGATCATGACGTCCTACATAGTACTCCGCTACCTTCACCTCTCCTGTTTTCACGCGTTTGGTCAAGGAATGGATAACCATTTGGTGAGATGGCGCGATGGTGAAATCAGATGTTTGAGCACTACAGATACCTCCTGTTGGAATTTATATCTATTTTTTTTCTTAGATATTCCTAATCATGAATGCTGCTACTAAAACCGTGGCAGATTCCCACGAGAATTTTGTAGACAGCCAAATAGTTATCGTGTCGAAACAGGCTATCGTGTGACAGAGAGCCGAGATCTTTGCATTGATAGAAGTTCATAACGAATTACATATGATTGTTCTTCAATTTGCCCTTATTCAAAGAATCTCCTTGATTTACGGTGTGATTTAGGCACTATGTATCACTAGCGGCGTCACGAGGGGACAAACCCCCTCCACTTGTCTCAAAAATCAAATTTCGTCCATTATGAGCCAAAGTGCTTTGACTATCTTGACTCAGGAGGCATCTTGCATTTACTCCTCTTCTTCGCTATTGACAATGTGACCTTTCCGATTAAGATACTTTTGCCAATGGTCAGAAAACTGACAACTGTCACCACGCCCCCGCCCTATTGTACGTAAATAAATGGAACCCCACTTTTTGAGGCTGCCGCCGCCATTGACTCACTACCGATAGAGGGGTAGGTGCTAATGGTCCTTTACATATTTGCAAAGCAAACTGAGCTGATTTACGTTGCTTTATGCTAAAACGTCCTGAGTAGAAGGGAGCTTAAAGAAAAGAATAAATCTTAGTTTGATTGTATGCTAGCACTTTCTTCTTTAGTATTCTAGTAGACATTGATATCAAATCCGGAGTTTGTATTATATTAATTCTTCCGTCTTGTATCAGAGAGAAAGAGAGGCAAGGAGTACGTTTTCAAGATCATGTTTCTCAATCTCTACACAAGTTTCGGGACCGTCGTCGCTGCCGTTGTGGCCATGTTTGTCACCTTTAAAGTCGCCTCCGCTGAAGTTGTCGTCATCGTCGTCGTTGTCGTGGGCTTCAAGTCTCAAGACCGACTGTAAGGTCAATGTTTCTTGTCGATGTTATCTGCCGTTCAAATACGAACTCTGTCCAAAGAAGAGGAATTTTTATTGTTTGAACCATGAGAGGACATCAGTTATAAAATTTTTATAGAGCAGCAATTTGTCTGTATTGCTGGTTGACAGTTTATTATATCTGTTTACCATAAAGAGTTCGTGAACTGTCCTAATCTCGTACTGCTAAGGTTATGTTGCTACAACGGGAACTAATACCCTTTGGCCAGGCTGGCTAACATAAAACCTTGCGCATAACGTACCGCGCACTACCTAAAACCTCTCAAGAACCCTTAGTGCAAAACAACCCTTGGTGAAATATATCAAATGTTAAAATGAAAACCCTTAACTGCCCTCATTACAGATAATCCTTTCCTTCACTTGATTTTATTCTAACAGAAACACAAATAAGCAGCTCGTACTGAAAGCTAAATATCTAACATCAAACAGATGAATCAACGATATCATATATATAAAAAGGTCCCTCTTGAGTCCTTGACAACATGCCCAAAGCACTACAGCTTTGTGACGAAATGATCTGAGGTATCTCTAAACTTACCTAACTTTTACATAAGAAATTAAAACAAACTTTATTCAATACTACGAGCTTCACACACTTACTAATAACCCCAATGCCCGGACTTAGCACGATGAGGTATGCGAAACTCAATTGAAAAACTAGCGAGATATTACTCATCGTGCAAACTGTTTCTTCATTTAAATATCGCATAATAGATATGATTGAACTCGTGATGTATTTCTCTCGCACGTGGACCAAATACGCTCCCTTCTGTTTACAGTAAAGGACACTGTAATTTAAATAGAGCATCGTGTTATTTGCCATCACAGTCACATCACCTTGGTTCGCACAATAGAGTTGATCTCTGACTTAAGAGAATCACAGAAAGACCGAGACTCGAATACCTGGATCTAGTAAACCTTAGATTTTACGTCAGATGCTCTAGTAACTAGGCCACTCCCGTACACGTTAAATTGAGGAGGTCAATGATATGCACCATATATACTGTATCATACATGTATCGATGGAGCAGGTCAAGGGTATACTACAAACAAAGACGAGCTCCAGGGGGACCACGTCAAGAGATCAACACGAGAGACCAAGTCAGGAGGCCAAGACGGGAGACCAAGACAGGAGACCTAGGGTATTTGGTAAACCAAGATGAGCTGAAATGACATCAAGACAGGGTACCAAGAGGAGATCAAGGGCATCTTATAAACCAACATGAGCTCAGGGGAGACGAAGACAGGAGATCACGAGGATATCAAGGGTATTTGTAAACCAATATGAGCTGAAAGGGAGACCAAGAACGGGCACCAAGACGGGGAGCCAAGACGAGATCAAGGGTAATTTGTAAACCAACATGAGCTAACATGAAATCAAGACTGGAGACCATAAAGGAGATCAACGGTATCTGATAAACCAAGGCGAGGTCAAGAGGAGACGACGACGATAGACCACGAGGCGATCAAGGGTATCTTGTAAACCTAGATGTAAACTTAGCCGACGTTTTTCTATGCTTTAGGCTATACAAAATTTTATGAAAAGTTTGTTGATGGTACAGAATAATAAAACTGCACGAAATAGAGTATTCATTTTGTACTTAAAAGCTTTTTTGTCTGACACTCCTCAGAGTACAATTTGTCAGAAAATAACCGAAAAAGGAATCAACGAAATTATTTACACAACTGTGTTTTACAAGGTAGCCAATCAGAATTCTGACAGCCAGATTGGTGTTGTTTTGACCAATCAGTGTCCGTGAAGCTGAATGGTTAACCGAAAAGGCCCAATGAGAAGACAAATTCTTTTTGTCTACAAAGCAACGGTTTTCTTGCTCTGATGTGAATGAATTTTAGAATGGGAAAGTGAAAAGCAGATCTAGCTTTACCAATTACGCAGAAGCGATAGTCCGTGTACATTTCGGCATTTTGGTCCGTATTTCTCAAGTATAATTTACGATTATCACAACCCTGCATTGCCTCTACCCGTCCTATTTTCTTTTGTCCTTGTCTGCACATGTATCTTTAAGCCTGATCTTTTATCGGTGTTCCTTCCTTCTCCTTGTTCTCTCCCTTGCACATGTGTTCCTTCTCTTCACGTTTTTGTCCATTTCGTCGCCCCAGCCGCTAGTTCATACTCTTGATGCACTTCTTGTCTCTTCACGCCCCGCCCTACATTGCCATTTGATTCCTGTTTCCCTTTTCGTTTTCTTCCCATTGTCTGTCTCGTTGTCTTCCTATTATGTTAACCCATTTTCTTCACATTTCATTCCCCATGTTCTTCCACTTCCTCCTTTTTATTTTTCTCGCCGTTCTCTTTTCTGTTATGCTTACCCTTAGGGTTTTCTTCCCCTTTCCATTCTCATCTTTGTTCGTGCGTTTCCACCTCTATTTCTTTCCCATCATGCTTCCTTCACCCTTCCTGTTTGCTCCCCGTCTTCCTTATAGGTCCGTTTCTTACAACTCATCACTATTAATTATTGTTCTTTAATAAACTATTATAATTTTTTAGTATTCAAAGATATGCAGTGATTCCACTGTCCACCAACTCAGGATTGATTGGATGGGTTCCTCACAGCGATACCTTGCATACGCTGATCCGAGATTACCGTGACAAGAAAAAGATTCTTCTAAATATCGAACATCGAATTATGTTGAGGGTATGTCGTGCTAATTTTATATCTTTTCCACAATTCATATATTGCTTTGGTGGTATTTGCCTTCTTGCGCATATGATATAAAAAGGAAAAGTAGGATACTTTACCGTTTTGTATGGCTTCTGACCACGAGGATTAGATATCAGGTTATCAAGGCTGTTTTAAATTATTGGTCAACTGCAAACAGTAAGTAGATATTTTTTGTATTGTAACACGAGCTGACATGCTGATTTATGGATTTATGGCTTATTAAAGGCTGAGTTAATTAATAACTGAGAGAGTTAGTTGTCTGTCTGACTGACTGGCTGGCTGGTTGGCTGCCTGCCTGCCTGCCTGCCTGCCTGCCTGCCTGCCTGCCTGCCTGCCTGCCTGACTGACTGATTGACTGCCTGACTGATGTTTCCCATCAATTGTGATGATATTTCATATCAAATATGTTTACGTGAGGAAAAATGGCACTGCTAAATATTCTGACGCTTGTCGACTCAGTTGGTGCTATTGATTGTAGATATTTATCATGTAGTTAATCATAGTCTTTTACGTCCAGAGTCCAACGGCCTGAAGATGGGAGAAGTATCTCTCGAATCGTTGCTCAGAAAAAGACTACGATTCAAGGCATAATAAATATCTGTCATAGAAAGGCACTGTTGAGTATATCCATTCGTTTACTAAATTCTAAAGCCGATTTTGGATTTATAAAGCAAATTTTAGTTGACGTGTTAGGGCGATCATGAATGCTGACTACACATTGCATATGAAATACCAGCAGCTGCTATTCAACAGTTTTAATTACGATGCTAGAATTAGCTGGATGTAAATACGCATTTATTACTGGGTTTTATCTGTTGCTAAGACGATTAGTGGACTTGTGACTCTCGTGTCACCCCTAGTAATTAGTTTCATCCCTGATTCAAATGCAAGTGGTCAGCACAGAGATGTATGTCTGCATAATACATTTAGCATTTCGTGTGAAGGTTAATAAGTCAAAGGAAGGCCGCCGGTTTCTTAAACGCCTTTTATATACTATTTCACACTAAGTCACTGTCGTAAGTTACTCACTTTGCAGTTCCTTTCTACTGCTCTGCAGTAGGTATCTATTACAATGAGTAGGTGGTGGCCGTGTGGTCTAAAAGCTGACTATGAAAACCCAGACTCGGGTTCGATCCAAGCGCTGGGAAGCTTTAACTACTTCTCTTTACCATAGTCACGGGGCCCGCCCAGTCCATGTAAGGGAAATTGGGGAGACGGATACTCAAGACGCCCGTCGTATGGATTGTACCTGTGTTTGGATAGCCAAGTTTTGTCACACGCGTCTCACGCTGAACATGCTTTAAGAACACATGAGGGGTAGAAGTAATTGTGGTATACTCGACCTCTTTCACTGTAATTCACTGATTAGGAGCGCTCAGCTGATCGAACAGTTGAGCTCTCAAACGTCGATGCGACGGAAGAATCGGTGATGTGTTGATGAAGTCGTTGGTATTTGAAGCCGATGATTATGTGAAGGAGTGCGCAGTTCAGAAAACATGAAGACAAGAAGTACATTGGACAGGTAATGCCGAGTGAAATGTAGAAATTAAGTAGTTTGAAACTAACCCAGATACAGGAATATAAGCCATATTATAGCTGATATTTGTACTAAAATTGGCCACTCTTTATCTGCCACTTCAGACGATTTTCACAGAGTACGAACTATTTTTATTTCTTTAGGAAAATTTAGTGGAGGAGCGATCTTAACCCCGCGAGTACTAGGGGCAAATGTGGTGGCTAGAGAAATAGATCATGTTATCAACGGGGTTCACGTATCTCAGTTGGTGGGGCACACCCCGCGAATGGGTGGGCCATGGGTTCGTATCCCGTGGGCGTGGTGTTTTTCTATTTCTCTAACATCTGTTCAAACTTAAAGTTTAATCTGCTACCTACATAATAATATACGTCATTGTTACATCAGAAATTCACAAAATATTCTCAGTTCTCAAATATTTGTGACAAACATTTTTACCCAAAAGACCCCTTGCCAGATCTGCTCTGATCAATTTTGTAACAATGGCATCCTCTTATCGTGTCCCCTATTTCGTTTTTATAGATGGCTCCGGACTATGATCATTTGACATTAATGCAGAAAGTGGAAGTTTTCGATCATGCGTTGGCCAACACGAATGGCGATGATCTTGCACGAGTGCTATGGTTGAAGAGCCCAAGCTCAGAGGTAAGTGAATCTGCTCTGTATATCAGAGGCAGGATGATAAGATGAGATGTCAAGAATTCATCCTTTCTTTCCGTTATGCCCTTTCAGGATGCCCACATCCTGAAGACACCAAGGGAAGCCTTGAAAATAATTGTGTCTGGAAAAAAAACGTAGAAAAAGTACAAAATGTTTCTAAAACCTGAAAATTAGAGACCTAAACTGTAAAATATTTTCTTTGGAAAATGTCTTTAATGACCGACAAAATTTTGAGTATAGTATAAAAAGTTCTGAATGAGTAAATACGAATCCCAAAAATGCAAGAAGCCTATAGCTGCGAATTAGAGGTAACTTTTCAATTTCTGATCGGTTATTTTTAGTTCCCTTTCCTTTAGTGCAGATTGTACAGCAGCTTGGTTAAATTTTTAATTGTGAAAGTTTTAAATGGATTAAGAATGCTTAATTTAGAGCTTGAAAATACTTGAAAATATCCTGGAGAGAATGTCCCAGCAAAGAACCTAGATATGCCTAGATGGTCTCTTAAAATCATGTTTGATATCTTCCAAACAAACAAACAAACACACACAGACACAGATCCTCATTTTTATATAATTCAGCCTTGGGAGATAAAGATGGGTGCCAAGCCGAGATTTAGCCCACGATTGACAACCCTTTTCTTCTTTTACCTACACTTTTGATTTGTATACTGATCGCCCACGTTGTAGGTCTGGTTCGATCGACGTTTGAATTATACACGTTCCTTAGCAGTGATGTCAATGGTCGGCTACGTTCTTGGTTTAGGAGACAGGTAGGTGGCCTCAAAACAAATTCTGTCTTGGCTTATACATATATGAGCTAGATATACTATTTGTGTTTCTTTGAGGAATAGATAATGACAGAGCATGGAAGTCAGTGGTACATGTAGACTGAGATTTGAGAGAACAGTATTTAAATCAATGTTCACTAAAATTTTTGAAAATTGTAGTAAATATGGCATAACCATTTGCTCTTCTATTATTTACTTCTCAATACTTTTACAGTCATGATATAGCTAAATACCACTATTATTAACGAATTCTAATTAATTGATTGTACGTTATGCCCTCCTTT